>PVJH01015384.1:0-53758 GCA_004026705.1 Nesogale talazaci
TTTTTTTAAAGGAAAGAAAAAGAAGTCAACTTACTTGGGTTCAACTCCCAGCCCTCACACTTACTAAATAGACTTCAAATGCTCCCAACTGAGTTGCCTCATCTGTAAAGTACGGGGCCAATGATGTCTATACTGTGAGGGGTGTGTCAGTCCGGTAGACTAGAGAAATGAATACATAGATTTGCATATGGGTATAAGGAAAAGGTTTATATACAAGAGGAATGGGACATTGAGGAAGCAGCCCAGCCCAGCCCAGTTCAGGACTCCCCAGGGCTCCTCGCTTCCAGGGCTCAGGGTTCATCAACAGCATCCAGTGGTGGTAGAAGCAACTCAGCACTGGCAGGGCTCGCCACGTGGCTTCTCCAGCTTCAGAGGTCTGGTTCCATCAGGATAAGGCCCTGTGGCTTCTCCTCTGGCTTCTCCAGCCCCTCAGGCGCTGCCATCTTGTCTTGTCCATAATTCATCATCTCTGAGACTAACTTCCAACAACTGGAGAGATAGCCTCTCATATCCATGAGGGAAATATCTCAAGATTTCTCAGAAGTCTCAGGAGAAAGCCATGCCCACCCGGAGGTCTCTTTGGCTACTCAATGGCTATCTCCAGGTTAACAGGCTAGACTCCACCCCTACATCTCAATCATGAAATTAACATAAGCACATGACCGCCACAAGGGGTAAGTAAGCGGACACATGCAAACCACCTAGAACAGGGTCTGGCGCGGAATAAGCCCCCTATTCTTGCCGCTCTGCCATGAGCATTGTTAGGAGAGGTAAGTGTTCTCTTCCCATGGGAGGGGCTAACCTGCTGTGCCATCACTCAGAGCTGATGAATGGCAGCTCATCACCTCTGAGAGGCAGCTGCTTGAGGATCAAGGGGTGTTAGACCAGGTGGACTAGAGAAACAGATCCAGGGACACTCATGTATATATAAGAAAGAACTTTCTATCAAAGAGTCATTGAGCATTAAGAAAACAATGCAGACCAGTCCATTTGAAGTCTCTTAGTTCGATATTGGCCCATATGTCTGATACCAGTCTATAAATTCCTCTTCAGGCTCATAAGCACATACGAGGATGCCAAATGTAGGAAGATCACAGGCCAGTGCCTGGAAAGTCTTGTGGATCCAGTAGTAGAGGAAGCAGTTCAGCGCTGGCACGGGTCTCCACATGGATCCCCTAGCTCCCCCAACTCCAGGGCTCTGGGTCCATCCATGTAGCTCCATGTGACTGTCAGCAGGAATACGAAGCAGAAAGAGTGTGGTCCTCCTCCCAGGAGGAAAAAAGGAAGTTCCCAGAATGCTCCTGGTGGGTGTTACCTTATGACCTGATGGACAGACTAGACCCCACCCCTCTAGCCTATGTATCAAGTTGACATGGAATTGTGTAAATACCACACAAGGCAATCCAGACAGGGGGTGGGGGTGGGGCAAGTGATGCAGAGAGATGGAGGGAGAAACTTCTGGAGGATCTCATCTGAGCTTCTGAAGCAGTATCGACCCTTGGGCCTTTTTCTTAGAAGAGCCAGAAACGTTCTTCTCATCTCAAAAAACTCTGCTTGGGTTTCTGTTACTTGCAGCCAAATAGGTTCTGACGGATACAGAAGAAAGTCAGTAAGAAAGGAGATCAAAGAGCCGAGACAAGCAAAGGAGAGGAGAAAGCGATTCCGACTTGGAAAAGTAGGATGTGCATGCTCAGCGTGCCACCTGGGGAGGGATCCCGGCTGGGTTATTCCTGCCTTGATAGGCCACTTGCAAAATGCGTGTGAGTTGTTATCCTGCTCTCTAGACACCCTTTCACTATGCCTTTCACACGAGCCCCATCGAGAGATGGAGTCTGTTTCTGCACGCTTTGATCGCTGCTGGCCTTGTGACCTGCTTTAGCCAGTAGAGCAGGAGGGAGATACAGTGTGCTTGATCCAAGCATGAGCTCCAAAGAACCCTGCACCGTCTTGGCACGCTCCGGAACCAGGCTCGCTAGGGAACTCCTCTGCATTAGCCTGGTGCAGCAGATGCTTCCCCAGACCGCTTACCGGACCACACAGGCTTGGGTCAGTCCAGGGAAAGCCCGATGAAGCAAGCTGAGCCAAGCCCCTTTGGCCAACAGAAAGGCGAGATAAGTAAAGGTTGTTGTGAGCCACTGGGTGGTGATTTATCCTGTCAGTCTACCATAGAGAGACCGCTTTCATCAAATATTGTCCAAGGGACGTCTAAAGACTTGACCCTAAAGTCAGGTGGCACCTCTATTCCTAGTCTTCAGTGATGGTGAATGTGGACTTTCTGAGCCCCTCCCTCTTTTTGGACAGGCCTGGGCAATCCTCGGAGATCGGCCGACCACATTGCGGTGAGTCCAGTTGCTTCTGCTGACAGCATCTAATCCAGCCAGTCGGTGGCCCCACATGCCTGAGAGTCCAGATCAGCAGAGTCATGAGCCATCCCAGGTGAGGGCAGGAGAACCACGGGCCACAATAAAGGCTTCCTTTCAATCTCTCACGTCATACAGTGCCATCGTTCAACCGCCTCAAGCCCTAACAAGTTGATAAGTTTGCATAATAAAATTCACCTTCCTGGGGGCCACTTTGTCCCAGTGCAAAATATGAGTCGTTGGAGATGGTCGTGAGGATACTATGAGGTCATGGTTCTCAAGCTATCAGCACCTTATGTGGCCCAAGGGAGTGTTTATTAAATGGCAGCTGTTTTTAAAGAGGAAATGAAGGGCAGGTGATCGGCACAGTACCGCTACTGCTCTGAAGCGCCTTGTCGTGTCTGCCCAGCAACGGGTCATTCCCCAGGAGACGTCGAAAGGCTGGTAGAGTCCCCACTTAGTCCTCAGTATCATCAACACAGAGACAGTCCTTGGAAACAGAGACAAAGATCTTTGCTGAGAGCTGTATCCAATACCCTGGGTCTTCCTGCTCAGGGCTTCTTAGCCTAGTGGTAATAGCAGGTTTCTGACCCAGTTAGACTTGGCCTATGAGCCAATTTATGCTTCTTAAGTGCCCTGTAATATTGAACGAGTAATGCAGCCAGACTGTGGCTCCATTCCACCCCTGTAAAATGGGGATTACAGTCCCTACTTTCTTTGTTGAAAACCAGTTTTATTGGCACTTCACCCACATATCATACAATTCAATAGTTCAGTCATATCAAGAAAAGTTGTCCAGTCATTTTGGAACATTTTCTTTTCCCCTATACTCATTGTTATTCATGTAAATCACACACCCCTCCATTTTGGCAAAAAGTATACACAACAAAACATTCACCGATTCAACAGGTTCTGCATATATAATTCAGTGTCATTGATTTTACTCTTTGTGCTGTACAACCATTATTGTTATCTTTCTCCAAAGAGTTCCAGCACCATCACCATGAACTCAGTGGCCCCTAAGCAAGAACTCTTTGTCCTTCACCCTTGGTAACCAAACTTGGCTTCTCTTTCTCTCTGTCTTTTTCAGTGGGTTTCTTGATATAGTATTCAAATATCATACACTTCCACAGTTAAACCACTTAGTACCAACTTTCTCATGTGGTTGCTCACTCATCCCTTCCATCCACTAGTTGACATGCATTGAGTTCCTCTAATGTGTCAGTTTCATCAGGAGCTTGGGGGATCCAGTGGGGGGAACAAGAACACATCTGATCCCTGACCTCATGGAGCTTGCAGCCCAGTGGGTGAAAGAAAATATTAATCCCGTAGTGACAGAAATAGGAGACATTGTCAACTGGCAAGAACTTTGGAGAGGTGAGGGTATCAGCTGGGATGGGCTGCGGTATGCGTTGTACCAAATGTCCCCTAAGTTTTAATGCCTTAAGGTCACCAGGGCTTACTGTTTAATTCATGTGCCATGGCCATTGTGGACCAGCTGGCGGTCTGCTTCTTCTCACCCTTTGCTCCTCAAACGAGAGCGTCTGCCTTTATCTGGAGTGCCGTGTCTTCGCAGGAAGATAGGTTCTAGAGAGTCCTGCTTGACCGGTAAAGTGCTCTGGCCTGGAAGTGACTGTTGTCACTGCTGCCCACATCTCCTTTGTTACAACGAGTCATCTGGCAGCACCCAAACTCCAGGAGGCCGGCAAGTATCATCTTCCTCTGCCTGGAAGGCGGAGAATCAGAAAGACTGGGAGTAACACATTCTGAGAGTGTGCCTGTGGCCAGGATGGCGTGCAGGAGGCCATGATGTCCAGGCTCACAGTGAGGTCTGGACAACCAAGAGGCGGGAGAAAGGAAGAGTTTTCCAGAAGGGGCTGGGTTGGTGGGGAGGGTGATGAGCATTGTGGTTGTTAGGGGTCCCCCAGTCAGTCCCAACCCACAGCGACCTCGGTGCAACAGAACAAACACTGCTTGGTCCGGTGCCACCCTCACCATTGTTCCTAGACTTAGACCCATTGTTGCAGCCACTGGGTCAGAACCTATCCCAGCCACCATTGCATCAGTTATTGTCTCTATGCGGCCACCCCTTCTGCGCTTCAGAACCTGGGGAGCCTAACAGAAACAACCAGAACTGAAGGCAAAATGAGACTGAAAGAAAATATGACGTCTGTGTTCTCTACAAATCCATCTCATCAATGCCATTCTTTCTTGCTGCCCTCTATTGTACCAAGTATGATGTCCGTGCCCAGGGACTGGTCTTTCCTCGTAGCACATCCAAAGTGCATGAGATGAGGTCTTAGTGTTCATGGTCCCTGTGGATCACAGGCTCAGGGGGTGTCTCCAGGGCCCAGATGATTGGCTGACATCTCTGGGAGAGGCAGAGCTTCTGTTTACTTACACGCGCGAAGTGGGGCAAGGGCAATGATCGCTTGTGCTGAAGAAAGCAACAGTGAGTATATATAAGTTTTAGAGATCAAGGCTGTTGATTCAATGTCAGAAAAGATTAAGACAGGGAATCAGAATTACAGAGGTCTTATGGGTTAAAAAGAGCCTTCCAATGGACACAATCTTTGAAGCCTGCCCTGCTGTAGTAATTGACCATATGCCCAATGAATCCTAGAAGACTGCACTTCCCAGCCTCCTTTGCAGGGAGGAGGGTGCCATGCATCCAAGGTCTGGCCACCAAAATGGAGACAAAGTGAATGACATTTCAAAGCCTGGCCCTAACAGCTATACCAGATTCTACCTTCTCTCATTCCATTCTGTAGTGACTTTGGAAATGGATCTTCCAGATGGCTGCTGGACCCCTGAGTCAGCAGGTAGAAAGAGCCATCTGAGAGAATCTGAATGAAGTGAGAAGAAAATAACACTTTGTGTGAAGATCCTGGGATTCTTGGGTTTGTTAACACAGCAGAGTCCAGAGTCCAGTCCATCCTGATGACCACAGAATGCCTGATTGGGCGCCTGTGTTAGTCTGGGTAGACCAGAGAAACAAACTCATAAACATGCATATGTGTATAAGAAAGAGGTTTATATACAAGAGCAATTGAACATTGAGAAAACGTCCCAGCCCAGTTCATTCCAAGGTCACAAGTCCAATATTAACCCATATGTCCAAGACCAATCTATAAAGTCCTCTTCAGACTCATGAAGCACATGCAATGATGCCAAATGCAGGAAGATCACAGGCTAGTGGGTAGAACGTCTGGTTAATCCCGTGGTGGTAGAAGCATCTCAGCACAAAGAGGGGTCTCCACATGACTCTTCCACTTCCCAAGGCACAGAGTATATCAGCATAGTGACATGTGTCTTGTCAGTAGGGTGTGTCTCAGCTTGAGGGGGGCGGGGGAGAGAAAGAGAGAGGGAGAGAGAATGTCTCCTGCTCACCAGAGAAAGAGTATGTACCATATTTTTTGAATCATAAGACACACCTGACCATATGATGCACCCAGTTTTTAGAGCAGAAAAACAAGGAAAAAAATCAATCTGAACCAAATAGTACCAGTATACTAAAATATTTATTAAAATAAAGCAAAATATAGTGATATTTAACATCATGAGCTCAACAGTGGTGTTAAGAACCATCATCCCTTTCATTAACAAATGAGGAAAGACTTAGAGGCTCAAGCACTTTTCTAGAAATCCTAAAAACTCATAATCACTAGTGTCAGAATTTATGAAACTCTGTTGCTCACAATCACTTATTCAATTCATATTCTGGTGGCATTTAAAAAATCATTTTATTGGAGGCTCATACAACTCTTATCACAATCGATACTGTGTTAGTCCGGGTAGACTAGAGAAACCAATTCATAGACACACACATATGGATATAAGGATAAGAGGAATGGAACACTGAGATAGCATCCCAACCCAGTCCAGTTCAAAGTCATAAGCCCGAGATTAGCCCATATGCCCGATACCAGTCTATAATGTCTCCTTCCAACTCACAAAGTCACAGGTCAGTGGGTACAGAATCCCGGCACCGGCAGGGGTCCCCATGGCTCCTTGTTTCCAGGGCTCAGGGTCCATCAACAGCATCCAGTGGTGGTAGAAGCAACTCAGCACTGGCAGGAGTCTCCACATGGCTTCTCCAGCTTCAGAGGTCTGGTCCCATCAGGGCAAGGCCGTGTGGCTTCTCCTCCAGCTCCTCGGACACTACAATTTTGTCTTCTTCATAGTTCATCATCTCAGAGACTGACTCCCTGAGACCAAGAGTTAAGTCTCTCTTCTCTAGTTGGGAAATACCAGGAGATTTCCCAGAATTCTCAGGAGAAAGCCATACCCACACAGAGGCCTCATTGACTACTCAATGGCTATCTCTAGATTACCAGGCTAGACTCCATCCCTACATCTCAATCATGAAATTGACATCTTGAATACATGAGTGCCACAAAGACATACATCAATTGTATGCAGACCACATTTGTACATTTGTTACCATCATCATTCTCGAAACATCCTCCTACTTAGGCCCTTGACATCAGCTCCCCATATTTTCCCTCCCTGCCTGTCCCTCATGAACTCTTAATAATTTACAAATTATCATTATTTTGTCATATCAACCACTGTCCAATGTATACCGTCACCCACTTCCCTGTTATGCATACCCCAGGAAGGAGGTTATATGTAGATCCCTACAATTGGTTCCCCCTTTCTACTCCACCTTCCCTCCACCCTCTAGGAATTAACACTCTCACCACTGGTCCTGAAGGGATCATCTGTCCTGAATTCCCCATGTTTCCTACTCCAGTGTACATCCCCTGGTCTAGCTGAATTTGTAAGGTAGAATTGGTATCATGGTAGTGGGAGGAAGGAAGCATTTAATAACTAGAGGAAAGTTGCATATTTCATTGTTGCTACACTGTACTTGACTGGCTTATCTCTTCCATGTAGCCCTTCTGTAAGGGGATGTCGTTTCACCTATTGATGGGCTTTGGATCCCCAACCTGTACTCCCCCTCACTTATAATGCTGTAATTTTTAGTTCTTTGATGCCTGATACCTGATTCCTTCGACACCTTGTGGCCACACAGGCTGGTGTGCTTCTTCCACGTGGGCTTTGTTGCTTCTGAGTTAGATGGCCGCTTGTTTACTTTCAAGCCTTGAAGACCCCAGACGTTACATCTTTTGATCTTTCTTCACCACTTTTGCTTATGCACATATTTGTCTTCAGTGATCGCTTTGGGGAGGTGAGCACTGTGGAATGTCAGTTGAATAGAACAAAGTGTTCTTGCATTGAGGGAGTACTTCAGTGGAGGTTCAAAGCTTATCTGCCTGGTGGCAATTTTTGTGCAATTCCAGTTTGGGTGCTCATAGCTGCAGCACCATGATGGCGAGCCAGTACAATCCTTAATGTCTTTTTCTACAGCAGTGCGTTTAGCTTCATAGATGATCATTTTTGTAGAAACAGAGAAACCCATATTCTGGTGATCCATCCTTTCAAGTTCACTTCTGTGGCCACTTTTCATCATCCCCACAAAAAAGTGTGGTTAATTTTATCAAGTTTTTGCAGCTGATCCTCTGTTTTCTCCACTCTCTTATCATTTTTTTTTTCAATTGGAGGTGACCCAAAATGTCTCTCTGTTGCTCTGGTTCCATGTTCCTTTGCATATTTTACTACCTCCAGTTTAAACGGAGTTTCATATGCTGATCTTTTCATCTATAACATTTCGTACTATTAGAGAAATGGTGCTCTTCTGAGGGAGAGAGTGTAGTGAAAGACCTGCCGGTTGTTATGAGAGACATAGCACCACAGACATCAGTACTGTATTACTATGAAAGGGCACCGACCCACCTGACAGGCAGGCTTTGCGCAGCAGAAGAGACTCTGTGTCTCTCTCTTACCACAGCGGGCTCTTTGCCTGCCCGTCAGGACACTGTACTGCATCATGCAGTCCCGGCCAGGATGTTACTCGGTACCGTACCTGGCTGTCTTAGCGTTCTCATCCTGTCAGTGTCATACACACGCAGGGAAGGTGTGCACTGTGCCCATCATGAGACCTGACTGACATTGAGACTCCAGGAGGTGGGACTTCCCTCAAACACACAGCAATCCACAGCATGTAAACAGCAGCAGACCATCAATGGGCCCACGGATCATAAACGTTTGCTCTCGTGTTGCAATGGCCACACAGAACTCACCCACCAGACTGGGGCTTCTGGGGCTCAGGGGAGGAGAGACCTGTTCCCTTTCAAGATTGGCAATGCTCAGGAATCAGCTGTCCATTCAGGGGACCTGCTCTCAACCGTGCTTGCAGGCATGCCCCGTGCGGCCCTTGGCCTCCTGGCCTCTCGGGCAAGTGGAACAAAGTGTGTTTCATTGTGGCTTTGCAGTTCCCTGGCCCCTTGGCCTCAGATGTGCTTGGCCATGTGTAGCTCTGCTGATTAAGTAAGCCTCGATCTGAAGGCTCCAATCTCCCCTCTGCTCCTGATGACGTGCCTGGCAACACTTCACTCTGCCAGCAGGCCTCCTGTGGAAGGCCGCCAGCTCTCTCTCTCTCTGGGTTGGGAGACCAACCGCTCTGTCTCCTGCTGGTGGTTCTGCTGCCCCTGCTGCTGCTTCTCTCCATCTTTCACGTCTGTGGCGTCGTGGTCTCTGTGTCCTGGATGGAGGAGGTACAGTACAGGGATCTCAGGATCCAAAGGACATGCTCCGCTCCTGGTTCTTCTGTTGGCTAATAGTGAGACAACCACTCCCACCCCTCCTCCTGCCTGCTTTTGAAAGGGCTCGTTTTAAATCTAGTGGGGATGGCAAGATTAACTGACGCTCACGTCACAGTTCCCCATTGTGGCCTTTACATAATCTTCTATCAGTTTGAGGAAGGGGTGGAGTCTAGCCTGTCAATCAGGTCGCAGCTCGATGACCTCATTTGGAGATGTTAAGGAGATAAATAGCTCACAGGAGGCCAAATGCACCCTCTCTCCCTGCAAGACCTTCCCATTGACAAGCTGCATGGCCCTCTAGTTGGAGGAGCCACAAGGAAAGCCATGCCAGTGCGGAGGGGCTTCCACCAGCCCTGGATTCGTGAGGCTTTCCACCCACTGGCCTGTGATCCTGCTGCACTCATTGTCACTGCATGTGCTGCATAAGTCTGAAGCAACACCAAGGCCCAGGGCTAGGTTCATCCATGTCGTACATGTGTTGATTCATACATTTCCAAGTAGACCTGAGAAGTTACACTAGGGAAAGGGAAGGGGCAGAAGAGGACGGTTAAGCTTGGCACATGAGACTTGGACCGCGTGGCTGCATTGCACCAGCAGCGGGGCTGTGACAAGCACTGGCTCTCTCTCTGCCCTTGCTCAGTGAAGAGAGTGTCCTTGTCCAATTGGCCACGGGAACTGGTGACCACGCCTGTCCTCCTCCTGAGCGTAGCCTCCCTCTTATCTCGCAGGGAGTCGGCCCTGTCAGAATCATCACTCTAAGTGGACGCATGAGGCCATGTCTCGGAATCCACTTAGTGGTTCAAAGGTCTCCCCATGGCCCTCAGGACCCTACAGGATTGTCATCAGACACCCTCTTTGATGTCTTCTCCCACACGACTGCCCCCTACCCTAGTTAGCTCCGCCCACCAAGCACGGGCTCAGTGGAGGGCTCTTGCGACTGTCACCTCTTCCAGGAATCACTTAGTGGTAGATTGAATGAAGGCCCCCAGTCCCCGCCCCCACCATGTTACCTTGTTACCATGTTACCTTGACTAAGGAACTTAATGTGGATAAGACACTAGACTACTTGACTGGGCCCAATCTAATCAGAGAGGCCCCTATGAGAGGGGGGCAGGAGGGTCCGAGGCAGAACAGGAGAGGTGTTGATGGGAGCATAGGGCAGAAAGTTTGAAAGAGGGCTTGGAAGACCCCGCACTGCTGACTTTGGAGGCATATGAAGGGGCTGTAAGCCTAGGAATGTGGGTGGCCTCTAAAGCCCAGGTCAAAACCGAAGGCATTGCCATCGCATCGATTCTGACTTGTGGGGGCCTGTCTGACAGAGCTGCCCGGGCATCTCCATGACCCCCATAGCGACAGAGGCCCTTGCCGCAGCACCTTCCTGAGCGGCTGCCCGTCCAGTTGGCAGCTGAGTGCTTCATGACTGTGCCACCAGGGCTCCCTGCTGGTGGAACAAGGAAGAAAACAGATATTCCCCCAGAGCCGGCCGGAAAGATGCTGTCCTGCCCAGACATTGATTTTAGCTTAATCAGACCCATTCCAGAGTTCTGACCTTCAGAATGGCAAACAATCCATGAGTGGTTTTAAAAAATTATTAATAAGAGATCATTTTATTTGGGGCTCTTATAGCTCTTATGTAATATCCGTACATCAATTATCGTAAGCATATTGTACATATGTTGCCATCTTCATTTCCAAATATTTTCTTCTTGAGCCCTTAGTATAAGCTCCTCTTTCCCCCACCTTTTTTTTTAAAATATATAAATCATTTTATTAGGGGCTCCATGCATGTTTTAAACCATTAACATTTATGGCTGGTCCGGTGGTGACAAGAAACCATCCTACCTCTGGATTTAGAGTTGTTCAGCTTTTCCTTTCTGCCCTCCTTCCTTCCTCTGCCCCACCCCCCTCCTCTTTCTTTTCATCATTAGTGCTGACCTAAATGCCACCCCTCCAGAGAAGCTGAGTCTGGCTGTTCCATCTCAATATTTTATCCATTTATTTATATTTATATAATTAACAAATCATGTTATTGGGGGCTCTTGCAGCTTTTACAATAATCCATACATCAATTGTATCCATAAACATTTGTACATATGCTGCCATCATTTTTGAAATATTCTGTTTGAACTCCTGTTTTTCTCCCCCTCTCCCCCTCCCCCTCCCACTGTCATGTACCCCTGATTAATTATTATTTTCATATATTTCTGTTGTTGTTCCCCTTGGATGTGGGGGAGTGTTTACACGTCAATCATTGTAGTTGGTTCCCCATTCATCCCCCTCTACTCCCAATTCCCCTACCCTCATTGTATTGCTACTCCCATCACTGTCCTGAGTCTAGCCAGATTTGTAAGGTAGAACTGGGGTCATGACAGTGGGGAGGAGGAAGCCTTAAAGAACTAGAGGAATGCTGTGTGATCCATCAGCACTGTGCTGCACCCTGGCTGTCTCCTTCTTTCCTTGTGACCCTTCTGCGAGAGGCTGTTCAATTGTCTGCAGAAGGGCTTTGGTCTCCACTCCGACCCCATCAATTGAATCGACATATTTGTTTGTTTGGGGTCTTTTGATGCCTGATACCCGGTCCTGTTGACACCTTGTTTCTCCCACATGGGCTTCGGTGTCCCTTGCTAGATACCATCTCAGTATTTATTGAAAGAACGAGACAGGAACTACACACGTGACCACAATCAAGGTTGAAGCAAGAGCTCACCTGTGGGCTGAGGTTAGCCAAAGACATGTTCTACATGGCTTGTTTTGTGTCTGCCCCAGATGGATGTGAGTGTTGGACAGTGAATTGGGAAGGTAGAAGAAGAACCGATGCATTGAATTATGGTGCTGGCCAAGAGTTGTGGACCATCAAAAGAGCAAACCTGTCTTGATAGCAGTACAACCAGAATGCTCCTGAGAAGCAAGGATAGAGAGACTTTGTCTTCCATTGGACATGCTCTCAGGAGAGACCAGTCCCTGGAGAAACCCATCACACTTGGGAAAGCAGAGAGACAATGAAAAAGAGGAGCTGGATTGACACCATGGCTGCATTGGGGCTGAGGCAGGGGAACATTTGGGAGCGTGGTGCAGGGCTGCATGGTGCCTCTTTCTCTTTTGCATAGGCCCTGGGAGCTGGAACAGACCGGAGAGCACCAAACAATAACAACAGTGTTGTGTTTAATAGCTCGTTTGCGTCAACATTTAAAAATTTCACGCTTTTACTAGAAACACCTCATTTTCTAGGATCACTTGACAATTTCAAGAGAACCAGGTCTAACCCTCTACACTACAGTCAACACAGCAGCAAGGCTTTTATGACCTATCTCACCTCCCTTTTGGGGACCAGCCTTCCCACAAGCGAATGGGCCCACAGGGCGAGTGTGTGATTGAGGGGCCAATTAAAGAAACAGCAGACAAGGACGCATGCAAGGGCTCACCCCTCAGTCATGACTTCAAGAGCCAAGCCAGAGCAGAGAGATCAAGCAATGCAATCTCATGAGTTTATATAATCTGGGGCACATAGGCCACAATAAACACATACATGACAGGAAGGGGTTGTATACTAGGCATACATGCAACAGGAGGGGGGTGAGCTAGGGGTGTACACTCACTAGGAAGTGGAGACACTTGGCGCACACAAGTGACGCAAAGTACAAATGTAATCCGATGGGTGAGCTCCAGAATCAAGATGGCAGCCTGACCTCCATCATCCCTGAGTTGACTTGCCCTTAAGGGTCTTTGGGCTCTCCTTCAGGGGAACCACCCATTCTCCTTCTCAGAAGGGAGTTAGTCCTCCTGAGGTGGGGGGGGGGGCAGACAATAGGGTCTGATTGGTCTAGATGGCTGACAACCTTCAGGCAGATGACCTTCAAGCAGTTGACCTCCACGTGTATAGTCAATGACTATATGTTTCCATATAGCACCTTAAATTTGGCATTATTAGGGGAGGCATCGTGGGGAATAACTTTCACTTAGGAGAATGAGAGTGGCTACATCTCCAAACCACAAACATGAAGGTTACCTCCCCGGGACCCTCGGCCTACCAGACTCCTTAACGTAGGAATGTTAAGTTTGTCCGAATACACTCTCTTCCCGGGTCAGTTCTGTTTTCCACACTTACCTGTTCCCCCGACCCCAAGATTAAGAATTCTCCAAAGCCCCACATCTCCCGGTACTTATGCTTCCTGCCTGACCCCTGGAGACTATTGAGTTAGCAATTCTACTTGTGTCAGTTTTGGTTCCCCTACAAGCAAATATTAACACGGATCTGTTGAAAACGTCTACAGAAGTGACTGGGCATTTTAGAACGGAGGACATTAACCAGGGGAAACATGCGTGGAGTTGGCCGAATAGCAAAATGACAGAGTGAATTTGAAGCCAGATGGAGATGGACAGAATGTGGCCAGAGTCTGAGCGGTGTGTGGACAACCAAGGGTCTCTCATTCGTGTCTTCAGAGTGCCTGGAAAGGGACGGGAATGTGAGGTTGAAGCAGGGTTTGGGGTTACCATGCCTGGAGGCAGCAGGGAGGGGCAGAGGGATGGAGAAGAGGCGCCGAGGGTCAGTCACGCCTTCAGCAGCTGGTTAAGACTGTTGACACCTGGAAATTCTCAGAGGGAATGTGTCGACCATGCCTCGGAATTGTACCAGTGACAGGCGAGGAACTAAGCGTCCTGCCTCCAACTCGTAGGCCCCATGGCTAGGGATTGCTGCCGAGAGCACCAAGCGTCCAGCTCTCAGCCTGGTCCACAGACAGCCTGGCAGCCCAGTGAAGTCGCCGGGCAGGAAGGAGCAGACCTGGGTATTAGAAAGCCACTACCTAACTCATGACCCATTGTAGGGGGACTGTAGGGGTATGGTGGCACATTTGTTGTTTTCGGTGGCTGAAGACAATCTGCGTTGATGATCTCACCGTTTGAGAGCCGGAACTGCAGACGTGGCTCCACCGAGGTCTTCTTACAAAGCCGCAGCTGAGGCGTGAGCGCTGTGTTCTCATCTGCAGGCTTGACTAGGGAAGAACCTGCTTCCTCAGTTCACCCTCGGCAGAATGTGTTCTCTCATGGTGCTGTGACTGGCTGGCTCTCTGCTGACTGTCGACGACGGCCACCCTCTGGTCCCTGAGGCTCCTTGTGGTGCCAAGAGTGGGCTTCTCCAGCACACAGCCGGCACTGGCCTGCTAACCAGAGTGTTATGTGATGCCAAGCCTATCCACGCTCGAGGGGCGGGACCAGATCATTAGGAAGGCACCATGTGAAGGTGACTCACTGGAGGTCACTTGAGAGTCCTAGATGGGCTATGAAGCTTGTGTGGATGTCAGTGCTGGGCAGACAGGCTGGGTCTCCGGGTGTCTGGCTTCTAGCCTCTCCATACGCAACAGGGGCTGCAGGAACCTCGGAGAGCATGTGATGAGGGCTCCTGGGAGCAGTCAGAGGGAGCTGCCCTTGCAGTCTCTCTGCTGGTCTCTTCGCAGGCTCCATGTGGCCTCAGGCGGCTCATGTGTGCCCCCTGGGCTTCCATGTTAGGGGCTGGCCTTGTTGGGTTCCCCAGCTTCCGGCCACCCCCTCACATCTGAGCATCACTTTTCTGTCCTCAGCCTCCCAGCCGCCCCCCATGAGTACTTGCTGAGCAGCCCCCCCCCCCCCCATTCTTCATCTTTGAGGCCGGAGGTGGGTCGGGGGAGGGGTGACACTTCCCTCTGTGTGGAGGCAGTGCTGCTCGGCTCAGTTTTCATCTCTCCTGCCAGGGCGTCACTGTGCAGTCTCAGGCAATGAATTTTACCAGGCATGAATATTTTATCTCTCACTCTGCACAGCAGAGTCTGTCGTTTCTGGGAAGAGCTGGTCTGGTGATTCCCGGGGGATTGGCTAGGCCAGGCCTGATGCTCCTGCTTGTGCTCTGAGAGGAGGGGGCTCTTTTCACTGCAACAGCTGCCAGGGACAGGGGTGGAGGGGGGTTGGCAGACGGGCTTGTCTGGACCACCACCCTGCTCTGACTTGGCATGGGTACTCTGGGCCCACTTTGAGGAAGGCAGGATGAGGCAGGAGCTGGTGTAGGTCTGAGGGGTCAATCCTTGCCCCTTGGGAGGTGGGCTGGGTTGGTCACCCCAGAGGCTCACCCCAGAGTACAGCCTTGCCTAGCCTTCTGCCTCTGAGCCACCCAGGGGCTTGAGCCAGGCACTGTGCGTTCCCAGGGCAGTCCCCTCCAGAGATGGGATGAGTGGCCTTGCCTCAGTGTCCGCATCTGTGGAAGGGGGGTGGGGTTCCTGCTGAGCTTCCACTGGTCCCTTAGCTGTGTCTGGGTTCACCTGGCACCCAGAGCATCTGGTGGGCTGGCATAGAAATCTGCCTGCCTGAGTCCACTCTGACTGACTGTGACTTTGTAGGCAGGAGCAGAAGGGCCCATGTGGACTTGCAAGGCCAAAAACCTCTCCTAGAGGAGACAGCCTCCTTTTCCTACCTCGGAGCTGCTGCTGGGTTTGAACTACTGGACTTGTGGTCAGCAGCCAAGGAGTAAACCCCCTCGCCCCCCAGGACCAGGCCTGGGGCAGGGCAGAGCGCGCGGTATCGCAGAGGGATGGAGGAACCAGAGGCCAGTGGCAGGTGTCCAGGGCTCGCTTTATTTCACTAGCAACACCTGTGGGAACCTTCTGCTCAGGGAAAGGCGGACGAACTTGAACAGCGCCCCAGCCAGGACCAGGGCCGTGCCCACCAGCAGGACGAGCTTCAGCCTCTTGAAGGTGGGGTCTGCCTCCCCCCAGGGGACCTTCTGTGCGCTGTGCTGCCCTCTGATGCGCCCTCTCCTCAGACCGTCCAGCACCCCCGGGTCGTGCACGGGGTTGAATCTCGCCACGAACTCCTGCTGCACAAAGCACGTGTAGATAGCCGGCTGGAAGATGTGCAGGCGCCGGCCGCCGCTGGAGATGTCCAGGGTTGGACCATGGCCTTGGCGGGAGAGCTGGCTCTGCCAGGTCAAGGGGGTGTTGTTGGCTTCCCAGATGAGGGGCCTGTAAGGAGGACAAGGGAGAAAAGGGGGGGGCAGCTGAGGGTGGTGGGAACAATGCCACCTTCCTCCCTGGAGGACAGAAAATACCTCCACCCTTCCCATGAACAGCAGGGTGTGTGTGTGTGTGTGTGTGTGTGTGTGTGTGTGTGTGTGTGTGATGCTGTTAGCTTAGCGGGGCTGTCGTCATTCTCTTCCTCCCAGGGTGACCTGGAGGGAAGTCAAGTATGCTAGCTTGAAGAAGAACAGATGCTTTTGAATGATGCTGCGGGAGAAGACGACGGCAAGTCCCAGGACTGCCACAGGCACAAGCTAGCCTGTCTCAGCAGAAGGGCAGCCCGATGCCCTGAGAAGCCAGGGTGGCAAGGCTTGGTCAGGAGAACGCAGCGCCTGGGCAAAGACCTCCTGCTGGGTGATGTGGAGGGGCGGGCCTTGGACAAGATGGATTGGCACAGAGGCTCAACCGCTGTGAGGTCGGCATAGAAGGAGGCCGTTTTGTCCAGATGCACACAGGGTCCCTCTGGGTGCGCGGCCCACCACGCCACCCGGGCTCCCTGTAAAGCTCTCAAGAAAAGCAGCACCTTTCTCTCACGGAGCAGCCCACCAGTTTGAAGCAGGCCCCTGCAGTGAGCGGCCCTGCGCCTCGCTCATGATGCCCCCAGAACCCGCTCCCTGCCCACGAGCCGAGCTGATGCTCGGAGACCGCGGTGGCGTAGTGGTTGAGTGCGGGACTGTGGCCCACCGGGTTGGTGGTTCAAATCCAGCAGCAGCTCTCCAGGAGCAAGGCTGGGCCTCCCACTCCCACCCCCAAAAAACAACAACAAAAAACAAAAAAAAAAGTGATCAGATGTCCCACTTTTGGCAGGAATGACCCGATTTCAAACAAATTTTCCCATATCCTGTGGCATTTTTTAAAAGTTCCGATTTTTGGAAATAATACATGTCAAGCTAGGGAACAGCGGGAGAACGGGAAGGGAATATACCCCCTCTACACTCCCCCCAGTCAATGGTGTCCCACTTTACCAATGTTAAAATCTGGTCACTTCACTCTTGGGGCAAGGACTGGCCTATGTGGATGGCTCCAGTGTCCATCGTGTTGGCCAACATGGGCTGCCAGTCGGCTAAGCGCTCGGGGAGTGTGGCGATGTGTTCCCTGTGTGCTGTCTGGGAGTGTGTGGGCATCATGAGACTCTTCCCAGTGTCTGAGCAAAAGCCAGTGGGCAAAGCCCTTGTGGGCAGCCCCTCTTCTCCACCCAGATTGGCCATGAAAGACCGACAGAGCCTGGGGAGGGGGGCGGGGCCCGAATGCGGCCCGAGTCTCGTCACCTGTAGATAGATGCTAGAGGGCAGGTGAGCCACCTGGAGTCCGATTTCTCACGGAGATGGAAACTGTCAAAGACGGTGAACTCGGCGCTGGCTCTTCGGGAAGAGTTGCAGGCTTCAAAGCAGGTCTCTATCTGTAACTCCGGCCGGACGCGGTTGGACCAGGGCTTGATCTTTCCCAGGGAGAGGCCGCAGGGTGCCGGCTCCTCTAGGGGCTCCTGGATGTAACAGTAGCCCAGGCGCTTGCGCTCGCCCGGGCCCCCGCAGCGGTTACAGTCCTGCCAGGGCGCCCAGTGGGTGAAGAGAAGGACCCTGCCGTCCAGGCTCAGCGTCTCGTTCTGCAGGGGCTCTTGGCCCAGGTCTCTATGTGTCACGTACAAGGTGGTGACGTCCTGGAAGTCGATCTCATATTGCAACACTTGGTGGCCCGTGTTGTCCAGGCAGATGTAGAGGCCCGTCTGGGAGGGCCGCGGACTCTTAATGAGAAGGCCGCCCTCCTTCATGACCATGATGTTGGGAACGCTAGAGAGGGTGAAAGGCTTACTGGTCTCCTCTTGCTGGTAGTACCAGCTTGCCCAGGTCTTGTTACAAAGTAGGATGATGTCATTGCCAGAGAGGAGCGCCCGTTGGCAATGACCATGCGTGGGGCAGCTGATGGAAACATACGAGCCCAATGCGGAGAGCGCAAGGCCAAGCAGCAGCCCCAGGGTGGTCAACATGGTGGACTGCACTGCGGCTGGAGGCACCCGCACCAGCTGGGCCATTGTGAGGTCACCTGTGGAACTCAGACCTCAATGCTGAGCAGCAGCAGCCTGGCCCGCAGTCCACAGCATAGGTGTGTCCTGTTTCCTTTGTGGTGCTGCCATCCAGTTCCAACCCAGAATGGAACACTGCACTCGGCTCACCACTGCTGTCCTTCAGCCTGAGCCCACTGTGTCCGTCCGTCCATCCGTCCATCTGTCCATCCATCTCCTCTGGCCCTTCCTCTTTGCCACTGCCCCTCTGCTTTACCAAGCATGACATCCATCCTTCCCGAGGGGCTGGTCTCTGCTGACAACAGTCTTGCCATCCTTGCCCCTACAGAGCACGCTGGCTGTGCTGCTTCTCCCGAATCAGACCCGCTTGTCCTTTAAGCTGTCCTGTTCCTGACAGCCCCGTCCAATTCCTCTGCAGACTCTCTAATCCAGGAACGGGGCCACTTCATTTGCCTCTTCAGGACTGGCTGCTTCCCAGGGCCGAGGTCACGGCCTCAGGAGGAGGAGGAACATGCCAATGGAGAACATTCGGTACTGTCTTCCCGAAGCACTTGCTGCGAACGTCCCGTGCACCGAGATGCCTGCCGGGGACAGAGCAGAGGACAAGTGTCCTCTTGCCCGGCTCCCTCTCAGAGTCTCCTCTCCAGCCACGCCAGTCTCCCTGGTCTGGAACATGCCAGACCAGTAGACGGGCTCCTGCCTCCCTGGGTCCTGCTCTCCCTCCAGCTAGCCACATAACTCAGCTCATTTGAAACATACGAATGTTGCCTTTCTCAGTTGGGCCCTTCCCAATCTCTTCCCCTAACACCTTCTCCGTCTGAAGTGAGAAAAAAAAATTATTGGGCAGACTTGTGCTCTCCTCACAGTCTTACTAAATGTCTGCAGAGCACCGGTCCTGAATCACAGTGCTGGGCGGGCTAACGAAACCCTTACTTCTCTGGGGCTCCCATCTAGTGAGAGAGGGGGGCACAAGCAAAGGGGGCTCCTCACTGCCCAACCTCCGTGTGGGTCTAGGGAAACAGGGAAGGGGTGATGTGTGGACACATGCGCTCTCCGAGGACGAGTTAGAACGGGAAGCCTTCGCCGGACACCCAGATGAAGTGTGCCAAGGAGTTCCATGGACCCTGAAGGAAAGAATGTTTTCCAAGAGAGGACCAACCCCTAACACGGGGGTCTGGTCAGTGTATTCAAAGGGCACGGGAGTCAGGGCGGCCCAGCAAGAGCAGGCAAGGGGGAGGGGTGGGAGGTGAAGGCAGGCGTTCTTCAAGGTCTCTGCCAGGACACCCTGCCTTTCTCTTTACCTGACTTCCTTTATGGCTAATTCTCTCTCCACCATGCCCCTACCCCACATGGGGACCTGAGTGCTCTCATAGACCATCTTTGGTGTGAATGGTAAGCTTAGCTTCACCGGAACTGCTCCTCCGAAGGTATCTTATAGCCATCTTTCCCGGAGGCTCTCAGATCCACAAAATCATCTAGGATTTCCCTGCCCCCTCTCTGAGAACACACTAAAATCCACAACCTTATCAATTCCTCTCCACCTACCTCCTCCTCTCTTTCCACACCACAGGATCTCTCCTAGACAGGTAAGAGCATGCGAGAACACCCAGGTCCAGTGTTCATTTTATCCAGGTGAGCAGTCCCACATGGCAGGAGTCAGCCTGATGATAGGCTTTAGGTGGTCTCTCTGGTAGGTTTTTTAGAGTACTTTCATTTGTGGTTGACACATAAAACACAGAAGAGCTCACGTGAGAGTCCATATTCTCTACTCTGCTGTGGAGAACTTGGCGAGGCTTACCGCTGCAGCATTGTCTTGTGTCAGACCACGTCTCCCAGCTAAGGATTAGAAAGGCTCGATCCAGCAACGTCGCACCTGCCCGAGAGCGTCGGAGGGAAACGAAGGCAGCTAACCCCTGCGGTGCCCTGCGAGTAGAGAGGTGGCGAGTCTGCCTGTGGTCCGAGAGGCCTGCAGTTTGACGCTGCCAGCCACTGAGGGAGGGAGACAGGGGCTTGATGGTCTTGGATCTCAACATGGGCAGTTCTACCCTCCCCCCCCCCTTTTTTTTGGCTTCACTGCTCTCCGGTGTAAGGTCACGATGAATCAGCATCACCTCACCAAGGGTGACCTAAGACCCGAGGACTCAAGATTTTGCAAAGAACGTCAACTCAGTAAACTAAGCCAAATCCTCTCCTCTGCCCTTTCCTCTTGGGGCAGTCTATGATTCTAGCCCCAGGTCAGAAAGACCAATCAGAGAATGCCTGAAGACAGAGGTTAAAATTGACCACATTTGTCCCCTGACTGAACTATTGAATGGTATGATGCCTGCATTATGTACTGCTAAAATGACTTGAAAAAAAAAGCACTGCTATAAACTAATATGAAATATATATATTATAAATGCATCATAAATGCAATAGTATACTAATATGTTCTTTTATTATGGTAATTATTAGAAAAGTTTCATAATATAAGACAGGAAGGTTCATAAGAATATTTTTTATGATGAAAACACCATTTTTGTAAGGAAATGAAAAATATTTACCAATTTAAAACATTAACATATTGTCATTTGCTTTCCCTTTTTGATCCATTTTTTAATTTGTTCTGGTTCCTATTCTGCTTTCTTTAGGATTGAGGTATTTCTGTGGTTTTTGTTGTTGTTGCTGTTTTTCATTTGTGATTTTCTTTATATGAAATTCAGGATCGGTGATCCATGGAGACCCAACCAACAAAACTCACTGCCATTGAGCAGGTGCCAACTCCAGCAACCGTACAGCAACCCAACAAACAAAACTCACTGCCCTATGAGCTTCTGAGGCTGTAAATTCTTACAGGAGTAGAAATCCTTATCGTTCTTCTGTGGAGTGGATGGGGGGCTCGAACTGCCAACCTTGCAGTTAGCAGCCTAAAGTGTAACCACTATGCAACCTGGGTTTCTTAATCCATAGAGCTGGTAACCAGATTAATAGTTCCTTGGGGCTGTGGCCGGGATTGTTAAGAAGCAATGGCAGTGTTAGGTACAAGAATGAAGAAAATGTTCATGGGGCTGGATCAGAATCAGAATCAACTTGATGGCCGTGTGTTTGGTTTGATCTCTGGTGTCCTCTGGAGATTGAGCTGGTAGTAAATACTCCATCATAAATCACTTTGATGGGGGTGGGGGGTGCTCCAGAAAAGTTTGTGCAAAAATGGAATTAAAAGAAAATGAAAAATCTTCACGAACCTTTTGAAGTCCCCTCGCATAAAAGTATCTATCCAGCATGGCCTGCTGTGCTTTCAACTCCCATAAATTGTTAGAGTCCCAGAAGCTTTTTTTGGGGGGGATACTCAAGCATTTTACCTGCTGTCTTTTTGGAGGGCCAAAGAATGATAACACCTGCTTATCTGAGAGTAGAACAAGGGCGGTTCTACCCTGTCCTTTGGGATTGCTATGAATCAGAATTGAATCAATGTCAGTGAGTTTGGTTTGCTCTCGTTGTTGTATTGTGGAGGGGTCACTCATGATGCTTTCTGGGCATTTTTCCTGTGAAAACTTTGGCAAACTTTCTCAAAACACTCTCATATAAGCAGGTGCTATCATTCTTTGGCCCTCCAAAAAGATAACAGGTAAAATGCTTATCACCCAAAAACCTATTGCCATGACTACTTTTGCTTTGATTGACCTGCTTCCATCCCTGAGTAGTCCTTGCCTAGTCTTTGGGGTAGTACTAGTAACACCATTCTTCATCCCCTGTCACAACTCTTTCAAGAAATGCTTCAGGATCTTGACCTTACCTCTTTAAAATTCCCACCAGAAGCTCTGCTATTGGCTGTAGCTGATGCTACAACAGTTTGGCACCCATCAAATGGAAAGTTTGCTCAACTTTAATTTTTCAGTCAGAATTGTATAAACTGAACCATTTGAGATGTCTTGGGTGTTGGCTACTATTCATGTTGTTTTTGTTCTCTTTGATTAATTTTTTCTTCTTCAGCCAAATCTTGTCCTTTTTAAAGATGAGTTATCAGTTTGTAAACTGCTGATTTGTTTGGGGCATTGCCCCCATAATTTTAAAAATAAAGCATCAATGATTTCACCAGTATTCCACTCAAGGGTCACCATAAATGTGTTGTTTGTCTTTGCTTCCATTTTAGCAGTCTTGCTGTTCTGGTACAGTGTCCTTTCAACTGATATCTTACTGTCCTCAATGCCCAAACTAGGTTCTGTTCAGTTCTGCTCTGACACATAAAACGTCTCCAGCATCAGAACTGACTTGATCGTGACCTGAAGAACAAGGCATGTCAAATGACAAGAGAGAGCAACATCTTCAAAGAATTGGGACAAACCCCATAGCAATTTGAGGATGGCGAGCCCTCACCTTAGGTTATCAGGAGAGACCGGTCCCCAGACAAGGCCATCATGCTGAGTCAAGTGGAGAGGCAGCGAAAAAGAGGACCATCAAGGAGATGAATTGGCCCCGTGGCCGCCACCATGGGCTCTAGCATGACGACGGCGATTGTGAGGCTGGGCAGTGTGTGGTCCTGTTGTACAGATGGTCAGCAACACCTAACAAGTCTGGAACTCCATGTCGTAGTGAAAAAAGCTGCTCAGAGATGCAGGGAAAATGAGGGCATTTTCAACTGAAAACAGAGAATTCACTACAACAGAGCATATTAAAAGTAAAGCTAACCAAACTTCCCAAGGCAGCAGGAAAATGATTTCAAATGGAAGCAAGGCAATCAAGGAATGAGAAGGGTAAACACAGGGAAGGAGCGGAATTCATACCGAATGTTTTTCACATGTCTTGTTGGGTTTTAAATGCATTAACATGAAAATATGACGGGCTTCTACAAGTTCATGGGATTTTTCATTAGCTTTTCATCTAATGAGGAGCCTCCTCATACATGAGAACAATAACACAACATGTCTTGTTGGGTTTTAAATGCATTAACATGAAAATATGACGGGCTTCTACAAGTTCATGGGATTTTTCATTAGCTTTTCATCTAATGAGGAGCCTCCTCATACATGAGAACAATAACACAGCAGATGAAAGAACAGCACATACATTCTTCTTAAAGGGGCATACATTCCATAGGAACTGCGGGAGGAAGTTGCAGGACCAGGCAGTGTTTCATTCCGCTGTACACAAGGCTGGCATGCTTTGGAACTGACTCAATGACACCCAACAACAACAACAATGTACCTAGCAACAAAGCCCCAAATATGCGAAGCAAAAATACTGAGAATTAAGAGGAAATAATAGGTGGAAGGCTGAGCCCTGGTGGCCTAGTGGTTGTGTGCGGGACTGCAGTCCAGGGGTTGGTGGTTCAAATTCAGCAGCTGCTCTCCAGGAGCAAGGCTGGGCTTCCTACTCCCACCAGGGGGCAGTGATGCCCACACAAAAAAAATAATAGGTAGAGACCAAAATACATCAATTTCACTAATGTACAAGACAGGCAGCTCACAAGGAAAACGTGGATTTGTACACCCCCCACAAATCAAGTAGAGCCGATAGACAGGCAGAAAACCCTAACCAGCAACAAACCCACACATGTTTTTCTCCAGCACAGAAGAAATATTCTCTTGTGAAATTCTTGTGTGAAATAAGAGAGACCATAATTTAGGTCACAAGACAAGTCTTCAGTGTTTTAAAAAGATTAAAAATCATGCAAAGCATCATTTTCCATCGCAATGGAAGAAAAGTAGAAATCAGTAGTAGAAGGAACATTGGGAAATTCATCAATCTGCAGACGTCAAACTTTCTTAAACCATCAGTTTGTAAAAGACCTCACAAGAGAAATGAGAAAATGACTTGCTATGCATCAAGGGGAACACACAGAATCCCAAGATTTATGGAATTCAGCTGAAACAAGGGTTAGAAGGAAATGTGTCACTATAATCCCTTACATTAAAAATTCCAAATGCACAGCCTCACTGAAGAAGGCATCAGCTACCCACTTTGGAGGAAGTAACCACTGAAAACCTTATGCAAGCATGGCATCACCCAACTGCCCCTGTCTCCAGAGCAGCCCTGCGGGCGCCGTGGTCAAAAGTCACACTAGATGCACAGGCCGGCAGTTCAAAAGCCCCAGTCATCGGTGGGAGGAAGATGAGGTTTTCCACTCTGGTGAGAGTTAGGGTCTCAGGGCCTCTCAGGGGCGCTTCTGCCCGGCCTCCCGAGTCACCAGGAGCTGGGATCGATTTGATGGCAGTGCGCTTTTAGTGAGCCGCGCCTTAAAATAAAAAATGAAGCTCACGGCTGTTGAGTCCGTTCTGGTTCATAGTGATGCGAGGACAGAGCAGAACTGTCCCTCTGGGTTTCTGAGGCAGCAATATGTTTTTAATTAGTTGGAATTTAGTATGTATAACATATCGTTCCACATTTCAATCCTTCAAGCAGAATTGTGCAATTGCTACCACAATCCGTTTCCAACCATTCTTTTCCTACATGGACCCCTTGACATCATCTCCCTTTTACATAGGCGCGCGCGTGTACACCCACACCCACACCCACACATCACTGTACCCTCCTCCCTCCCCAGCCCTTTATTCTGCTTGCTGTCCCTACAGGTTCACCAATCCTGGGTTTCTTATACCAGAAAATGGAAACGCCTAGAGGCTGCAGATCTTTGAAGGAGCGGACAGCTTAACATTTGTCTTGTGGAGTGGCTGGTAGATTTGAACTGCTGACTGTGTGGCTAGCAGCTCAGCGGGAAACGTATGCCAATGTTCGTGGCAGCATAGCTGAAAGACGCAAAAAATCCAAGGGTTCCTCAACAGAGACTGGCAAAGGAATACCTGACATATGCAAAAGGAGTTCAGTTCTGATGCCTGCCACCATGATGGACCTTCAGAGCATTAGTGGAACATGTCACACCGAAGACAAACTAAGATGAGACCACTTACTTGACTGTGCATTCATAGAGATATAAAGCAAAACAGTTGGGACTGCGGCCCATTGGCCTGGCAGTTCAAATCCAGCAGCAGCTCTTCCAGAGCAAGGCTGGGTAGCTCCCACAACCACCAGAGGGCAGTGATGCCCTCCCCTCCCCCCCAAAAAAGGGGGAAAAAAAACCCGAAACAGTAGCTACCAGGGGCGTAGGAGAAAGGGAGAGGGAATTAGTGTCCAATGAGCACAGAACTTCCATTTGGAATGATGGGAATATTCTAGAATAGTGGTGATGGTTACACCCTGCTGTGAAACACTTAGTAGCACTGAGTTGTACAGTTAAAACTTAAGCCACGCATTGGATGCTTTCTATAGCGGGGGGTGGGGTGGGAAGTAGGATAGTTTGGTGGTAGCTACGGCCTGATTCCAACATTTTTTAGGGAAATGCAAAATGCTCAATGAGTGTCATTGAGTGGATTCCAACTCATAGTGACCCAGTGTACAAGAGAACAAAAGGCCAGTAAGTCTTGAACAACACCAAGAGTTACTGTCTAAAGAGGAATCATGGTGGTGCTGTCCAGTCAGCCGGGGCCTGCGAGACACAGGGTTGGAGGCTCAAAACCACAAGCTGCTCCATGGTACAAGACGAGGCGACCTGGTCCCATAGAGATTTACAGCCTCGCAGACCTTACAGAGGGTCGCTATGCGTCTGAATCGACGTGCTGGCAGCAGACTTGGTGTGGGGGTTAATAATTCAGACACTGCGGCATCGATGGACCAAGTGTCTGAGTTCCAGCCAGGAGGTACCAGCACACCCAGGCCTATTTTGGCATGAGCGTGCAATCGAGCGTCTTAGTCTCCGTGCTTTGTATCTGAGCACCAGGAGCCTGCGAGGGTCTCTGTTGGTCACTACTGTGTCCCCTCCATCACCTGCTCAGGGCCTGGCTCAGAGTGGGCACCAGGGACTTCTTGCTAAATGAACATTTGAACAGGACTAACAGTGTAGGCTCCCGAGTCTAAGACTCAGTTGGAGGGTGAAGCTCTAGCTCTAAGCGCACAGGGGGCAGTGTCTGGGGAGGGCCAAGAGCAGGGCTGGGAGCCTGGTCCTTTCACCTGTAGATGGAGGCCAGGGGGCAGGTGAGCCAGATGCTGTCGGTGAACCTGCTGGGCTGGTAGACGTCGAAGATGAAGTAGGGCTGGTGCACTTCCTTGCCGTGGTCGCAGGGTACGAGGCAGGCTTCCACCTGGAGTTCGGGCCGGAGGCGGCTGGACTGCACCTTCTCCTTTCTCAGATAGAGCCTGCAGGGCATGGGTCTTTCCTGCGGCTCCGCAAGGTAGCAGTAGCCCAGGCGCTTATGTTCCCCCGGTGCCCCGCAGCGGTTACAGTCCTGCCAGGGCGCCCAGTGGGTGAAGAGGAGGACCCTGCCGTCCAGGCTCAGCGTCTCGTTCAGTAGGGGCTCTTGGCCCAGGTCTCTGTGCGTAACGTGCAGGTTGGAGACGTCCTGGAAGTCGATCTCATACTCCACCACCAGCGTGTTGTCGTGGTCCTGGCAGCTGTAGAGGCCGGTCTGGGAGGCTTGTGGGTTGGTCAGCTGCAGGCTGCCCGCAGGCAGTTTCTTTACGTTGGGCATGAAGGAGAGGAGTATGGCCTCCTTCTCGAGGAGGGATGAGAAGTACCAGAGGGGGTTGGGGTGGTCACACTGCAGGACGACATCATTACCCGAGAGTAGGGCCAGCTGGCAGAGAGTCTTGTAGGCACAGCTGATTAAGATCTGGGCACCCAGGGTGCGCAGAGAAAGGCCCACGAGCCACAGGGCGGCCCCCATGGCAGACTCCTGCCGCAGCCAGGCTGGGCATTGTGACGTCATCCACAGAACTCGGGTCTCAGCCCCGCAAGTGGAAGGGACGTCGGGTCACTACACTGGAGGAATACAGCTCCATCCAGGAGGGCCTACAGCTTGGTGTGGGTTAAACCCCCACAAAGCATCTTCCTGCCCCCAAGTCGGCGCTGACCCGTAGCAAACCTGGGTAGGGCGGCCCAGGAGTTTCTGAGACGGTGACTGTTCCAGGGCGAGAAAGGAACAGCTGGCCTTGCAGAGCGCAGCCCGCCGTGTAACCACCCACCCCAGCAGGACTCCTGATGAGAACCTTCCAGAATGTGGAACCCTTTGCTGTGGGTTACTCAGGCAAAAAACTCCACCCACAGGAGTGAAGCCAAAAACAAAGGACTCATCAAGTCAACCCCCAAAGCCCTCCATGCTCCTAAGAACTACTGACAGAGGGACAGAGGACTTCCGGGTCACCAGGAAGTGGACGAAGGGGAGAAATGCAGCAAGCATGTATCTGAACCGCTTTGAAAACCCAGTGAGCGGATAGGAAGGTGGTCCTCTGGGATTGCTGAGCTGCAGGCGGCTCAATGGCAGGAGACGGTCTGGTGGTGGGTTTTGTTTGTTTGTTTGTTTGTTTGTTTGGCGGTGTTTTTGAATCTTGTAGCAGGCAAGGAGCCCTGTGACGAGCACAGTGGGCTGCTAGCTGCAGACTCAGCAGTTTGAAACCACCAGTCACTGGGGAGCAAGGCTTTCTATTCCCATGAAAGGTCACAGTCTGCAGCTTTGTGGGTGAGAAGGGGTCTTGGGATGTCTGGACTTCAGATTTGGGATGGACCAGCCTCCTAAACTGTCTGAGCCCATTGACCATGGTGGGGGTTCTGGGAGATGTTGCGGTAGATCAGGGGCCCCTGGACCCAGGGGCCGTGGTGGGTGCCGGCTGGGCTGCCAGCCTCAAGGCCAGCAGCTGGAACCTGCGGTGCTGGAAATCCACAGGGTCCCTTCTCTGGCATCCTACCGGCTGGCTGTGAGGTGGAATGGGCTTGATGGCGGGAGTTTGCGTTTGAGGGGAGACATGACGGGAGGAGTCGGGGTGGGGGCCAGGGGCAGTGAGGCAATGAAGCATTTTCGGGGAGAAGAAAGTCAGACATTTGGTACATCTTCAAGCAACATCTAATTGAGACCAGTCTTCTAGCTATTACAAAACAAAAACGAGAACCAACCCGTAAAAATAAGAACAATAAAGCACACGTCACTGCCATGGAGTCAACACTGATGCGTGGCAGCCTCCTGTGGTTTTCTGAAACTGTTTAAGGGAGTAGAAAGGCCTGTCTTACTCCCCCGGAGCGGCTGGTGGGCTCGAACCGCGAACTCTGCCGTGACTCGCAGCCCCCGGTTAACCCGAGCCACCAGGGCTGCTAGGTGCACATCTCTGCGGAGATTTACGTCAAGGAAGCGGCTCACACCATTGTGAGCACAGCAAGTGTCAGACCAACCGGGCAGGAGGCGAGTCCTGCCTCACGTGGCTCACGCACCCCTAACAGGCCCATGGTTCTGACGGGGCACTATCCCTTCACTGAAATCTCCTGGGGCCTCTCAGAAACTTGAGATGAGTCCGTTAAACCAAAGCAGACCACAGCTACTGGCCTCCGGTCCAGGTGACCCTGTAGGGCAGGGTAGAACTGCCTTTGTGACTGTCTGAGCCTGCAGCACTGTATGGGAGGAGAAACCCCATCTTTCTCGCTGGAGGGGCTGGGGTGTTGAACAGCCCAACACCTAGCCACAACCCACACCAGAACGCCCCAAACCTTGGACTCGTTTGCTTCGGTCGCTGGCAGATGCCTGGGCTCTCCGGCTTTGTCATCTGAGCCCAGCTTGAGCGCTCGCCCACCTCTCTTGGTCATCCGTGAACCACTGCCTCGATGCCCATCTCTCTGTGGGCACACGTGCACACCCCACTGGCTTGACTTCGCTGGAGGACCCAGCTTAAGAGTGGTGGGCGAGAGCCCCTCTGCCAGGGCCGCCCATCCCAGGGCAGCGGAGGGGGACCCCGCTGGACTGGGGGAGGTCAGCCGGGCAGGGCCTTGGGCCGGGGTGGGGGTGGGGGGTCAGTGAGAATGATTTAGACAAGAGATACACATGGATCTTGCATTCAATGTGAGTTCAGAGAGAGCTCCAGAAAGCAGGCTTTGCCCCAGGTGAGATGCCTTCGTGGGCTCTGAGGGCATAGGAAGTGACCACGCTCGTCATGATTGTACAGCCTCCAGAACTCAGAGGGGCACGTCTTCGCTGTCTGGGGAGGACACTGCGTGGGGTGGACTCCTCGAAGGCAGGGAGGGGTGGGTGGGTGAAGCTGTCAAGCAAGGAGAGCGACCACCCCACCACCCCCTTCTCCAGAAGGAGAGGAGGGTAGGGCTGTGATAATGAAACTGTTAGGGGGCTTGAGGCAGAATGAGGGGTGGTCCCTCCACAGGCCAAAAGCAGACATTTGGAGAGCATAGCCCCCTCCAGCAGCTCCCACAATCTGGTCTTCACTGATAGAAGCCTGAAACGGCTTCTATCCTTGATTTAAAAACCCCAAACCAGGCTTCGCAGTTTATTCTTTCTCTCGTGAAGCCCAGGACTGAGAGATTTCTCACCTAATGTTATAGAGAAAGCTAGCAAAGCTGGAGGGGTCACGGCCTGGCGCACAGCGTTCCTGGTCTGGGTCCCAGGAGAACAGAGTACGAGTGGTCCCGATTCTCAGTCACAGGCAGGCCGCCCCTGCTGCTGCTGTCCTGGGAGAGTTTGTGTTCAGCCAGGTGCCATGGCCCAGCTGAGACTTCTCTGCCAGCTCCCAGCAATGCCAAAGCCCCTTCTTAGTGCCAGCCAAGTGTGGGCAGGCTCTCCTGCATGAGGACTACCTGGAAACCAGCCTTTTCCTGCTTTGTAGGCCTGGGCAAATGGCTTCCCCCCACCTCACCTGCAGTTGGCTTGTTTTGAAAATGAAGGTGTTAATGGTACCAGCCACACGGGCCTTTTATGATGATTTGCTAAAGCGCTCAGGGAGCCCTGGTGGGGTATAGGTTATGAGTGGAGCTGCTCGCTGCAAGGTCCCCAGTTCAAAGCCACCAGCTGCTGTCAAAGGCGAGGTCTTCTTTTCCAGTGCAGGGTCACCCTCTCAGGAAACCACAAAGGCAGCTCCCCCTGTCCTGTCAGTGTCCCTGTGAGTCAGACTGGAGTGGACGGTAGGGAGTTTGGTTTGGTACTGACAGTGATCAAACAGGGTTATTATTGGGGTTGGGGGCTGGAGCAGATCCCCAGGTTCTACCTTAAGGAGTCTCAGCCCAGGGGCAGGAGCCCCGGTGGTGTAGTGGTATGTCCTGGGTTGGGAATCTCAAGGTCAGTGTCTTGAAACAACCAGCCACTCCATGGGAGACAAATGAAGCTTAGAGAGTTTAAATAGATGTATCAATCATATATACTGAAGTATAAGCTGAAGTATAAGCTGATCCAAATATCAGCCGAGGCACCTAATTTTACCATCAAAACTGCATTCAAAGTGTGCTGAAAAATTCAGCTTATACACGAGTCTATACAGTATATAATTTTATTGGTATGAAATTCATATATCATACACTTCCAGTGTTAGGTTGCTTTTAAAAAGAGTTGCACATACCTCACCACAATTAGTTGTAGTGTTCCATGTCCCCTCCCACATTCATTATTTGTTCTCTAGTTTCCCTCTCTGCTCCCACCCCCCATGTCTGACAAAGCACTGCATCAGTTACTGTGTGTCTGCCTCCACTCCTCCTATGCTTCGCAAACTGGGAAACCCGACGGAAATCATAAAAAAACAAAGAAAGGGGAAAAAGCAAGATGAAATAGAAAGAAAATAATCATACAAGGAGGAAATTTCTTTTGTGGAACAAGCGAGAACTGTTTAGGTTGGGTTAAGAGGGAGATCAACCAGCCAGGTACCATATGATATAGTCAAGATCACAGTCATCTCTGATAGCAAAGCTGTTTGAGTCCCTCGCCTGTGGCCAGAGGGGATCCACCAGAAGCCTCATCTGACTAGACACTGTGCAGTTGGGTTTTGGGCTCCCACTGTCCTTCGTAGCCTTCCACAAATTGGTGTTCACAATTCAAACCTGACATTTTTGCCTTCATCATATTTGGATTTTGTTACCATCACCTTTGGATCACACAGGCGGGTGTGCATCTTCACTTAGATGGCTGCTTGTTTGAATACAGGCCTTTAAGACCCCAGCACCGTGTCCATCCTTCACCACACTTTGCTGTAGCACCTTTGTCTTTAGCTCTCTTCATGAAGGCTAATATGGAGCAGGGTCGTGCTATAAGAACTTAACTGTTCTTAGACTGGGGCTAGAATTACATGAGCGCCCAGAATCCATCTGTTTGTCCACTGGTTGAAGTTTGAACAACTCTGGTTTACTTTGGCTGTCATATTATGACAAGAACCAAAATCAATAAGAACAAACAAGAACAAAAACAAGCAAGCAAACAAAGAAAGCTGGGCTGAGCTCCGGTGGCGTAGTGGTTGTGTGCAGGACTGCAGTCCACTGGGTTGGCAGTTCATATCCAGCAGCAGCTCTCCAGGAGCAAGGCTGAGCCTCCTACTCCCACCACCAGGGGGCAGTGATGCCCCCCTCCCAAAAAAAGAAACAAAGAAAGCATCATTCATCCCCTGGGGTATAAGCAGATTGCATTGATAACACCAACAGCCTTGTCCAATGGAATCAATATGAGGAGTTTGTGCAAGCATAGCCCACCTGGGAGCTTCCACCCACGAGTCACTGCCTTGTCCAGATTGATTTCTTAATGGATTGAGCGCTGTTTACACTGACCATGGGGGTTGGTGCTAGGGGGAAATTTCTGGTACCATTTCTTACAAGGGAAGATCTTGCCTATCAGATCAATACCTGTCATATGAATGCAAGGGCAGCACTGAGATCCTAAATACGCCATGTAGCGGATGGAGCCCCAAGCCAGGCACGACAGCCTTCACGGCTAGAGCCCCGACCCTGGGCACCAGGCACAGACGGGGTTCAAGCCTGCAATCTTTGGTTTACAAGACCAATGCCTTACCACTTGGCCACTGCGTCTGACAGCCTGAGATCCTAAATATATGGGAGGTGTGGGTCCCCTTTCCTTGGACACTCACTGAGCCAGGGTTCAGCCCAAATTCGACAATCGCCACTGCACCGTCTTGGGGTGCCCTCCTTATTTCTGCCCTAAGTCCAAGGGCACAGGCAGTTTTGGGGTAGGGCCCTGTTTGTTCAATTGGGCATCCATGTCAGGTCCTCCTGATGTGGCCCTTGAGGGATGTCAGGATTCCTGTAAGGCCAGGTCTCAGGTCATCATAGTGCTTAGTCCCGAGGGTGGGTAGGAGCCTATGGAAGTGTCTACCCGGACCCAGAGAACAAGATCTCTTCTCCCCGGGGTTCCTTTCCATCACTGCTTAGCATCCCTTCCCGATATGAGTTTGCTCCTCCCCATCACCCACCATGCCTACCAGCAGAGACATCAGCGCACCCTCACACACGCAGATGCCTCCCTCCCCCGGTCCGAACTTGACTTCCCAGTAAGGGTCTCCTCTCACTCCTGGGGAGTCTCAAGGTTGTGTGGCACCAAGAGCTGGTCGTCTTCCTTTTCCCCCTCCTTGAGGGCGTGACCTCAGCCAATGAGCGGTCTCCTCTTTCAGGGTGATGCCTCTGAAGTGCATATAAGGCCGGTGATGTGTGGCTCATGACTGATAGGCAGACCTTATACCCCTTTGGGAATTAGCCTCTAAGATTTGTTTAATTGGTGTTTCTCCTTATAGTCATGGACTCATCCAGTGTTTGTCCTTCTGTGACCAACTTTCTTCGCCCAGCATGATGGTTTCCAGGTCCAGCCATGTGGTCCTTGCTGTCATCACTGTTCTGTTTTTTTTTAAGGATCCACAGTAGTCGTGGATTGTGAACGGTGCTGCTATATGGGAGAACCCACCCCTCCTTGTATGTGTCTCTTAGTTCACTGGGGCATATGCCTAAGAGTGGTATTGCTGGGTCATATGGCATTTCAAGTCCCAGTTGCCATAGTGTTTTTATAAGTCCATCAACTGTGTTTACGAGTTCCAGTCTCTCCACAACCTCCCTTGCTTTAAATTGGGCTGGCTTTGTGCGTGTAAGGTGGGTATCTCACTGTGTTTAAATTTGCATTTCCCTGGTGGCTAGTGACTGTGAGCATGGTTCAAGTGTCCGTTAGCCGTTTGGGCTTCATTTTCGTGAACGGTCTGTTCATGGCTTTTGCCCACTTAACTGAGTCGTTTGCTATTTTCTTATTGAGCTGTCGTAGGGTTCTGTAGGTTTGGGCACTTAGACCCTTGTGGGATGTGTTGTTGGTAAAGGTTTTTCCCCACTCTGGGGGCTCTCGTTTGACTCTTCTGATGTGCATAAGTGATGCATTTCCAGCATGTTCCAGTCGTCTATCTTGTCTGCCATGTGCCCGTCTTTTATTATACTGTACTTGGTAGAAGGTCTACGTATGCCCAGCAAGAGGGCCCTTAAGTTCATTGCAGTTTTCTCTTGATGATTCCAAGAGCTCCGGGCTTTACATCTAGATCTTTAATCTATCCCGAGTTTGTGTTTATGCTCTTTCCTCTCAGAAACTCACAGGGAAGGTCAACCATGTCTTACGGGAATGGGGGGGTGGGGTGGGGGGGGTTCCCTCTGAGTCATTGTTGACTCACTGGCAGTGAATAGTGGCAGGGAAGGGCTAGGTGTCTGACGTCTTCTTCAGAGTCCCTGCCCAACCATCCTCCCATCTCCAACCATTAGCCATCGGCCGTGCTGTGGGACTGCAACAATGGACGCACATACAGGACCGGCGGTGTTTTGTTTGTGTCTGTTGCACTCAAAATCGCCAAACCAGTGTGAGAAAGAGCCTCAGCTCCCCCAGAAGGCGCTTCCCTTCGTGGCCACCGGGGGTCAGCAGAGCCCGCATTCCGGTAGCCAAGTCACCCGCCCGGGTACGGGTGGCCCCAATCAAACCCCGACCCGCGGGCATCTGGTGGCGTCCACAGCGACCCCGTGCAGGGGTTTCCCAGCCTGCAGACCTTCACAAAGCCTCATGATTGAATTCATCTCCGGAGCTGAGTGGCTGGTGGATTCAAACCACTCACTTTTGGGTTAACAGCCCAACGCTTAAACCACTGCGCTACCAAATAGTCTGCCAAACCCCCGACCAAACACAATGCATTCGGTTTGAGTCGGTGTGGTGTGAGCTTCTGAGACTGAAGCCCCGCCTTTCTCCCGCCAAGTGGTCTAGTGCTTGGGAATTTCTAGTTGGAAGTGGGTCCCTAGTCGGGGTCCCTCCGACCGGTTCCTTTAAGAGTTAAGTTTCCGGAGGCCAGATTTAAAGTCCCGGAGGCTCAGGGGTCAAACCACAGGCCGGGAGTCGGGGGTGGACGGAGAAAACTCCCGAAGTTGAAGCCCAACTTTTCTTTCGGGAGCAAAGCTCGTGTCCTTAAGTCGCCTGAGAGAGTGGGAATCACGGGGCCCCGCAGGACCTCCCCGCCCGCGGCCGGGAAGAATCTCGGCCAGGGTCAGGGAAGCCCACAAGCATTCCCAGCCGGGGCCTGCCCTCCCGCAGGAAGGCTCCAGGCCGGTCCATCGGCCGCCGCAGAGGGGTGTGCGCAGGAAGACAACAGGTGTGCAGTGGGGCCCGCCCCTTCTCAGCAGGTGAATCGGCCCGGTTCTCACGGATTTCGCTCCACTGGGCTGGTTCCGAGTCGGACGGGGCCGGTGGGGCCCCGGGGTGCGTCGGCACCCCAGCGGCGAGCTGGTCACTCCACTCCGCCCCTCCGGGCTGGGGCGCACCTGGACCAGCCCATTTCCGGGGAGGGAGGCGGAGCAGCCCCGCCCGGCCGCTACTCCCCCCCACCCCACCCTCTCCTCCAGCCCTAGGATCCCACCCACCCTGTGTACCTGGGCGGATCCATTGCCCCGAGCGCGCGGGGTGTGGGGCGCGGAGGGACTGTCCGGAGTTAGGCAGCGCACCAAGCGCGTTTCTCCCCCAAAGCCAGGCGTGCACGCTCGACCCACTTTGTCCCGTTTCTGAAAACTCCTAAAAGGCGGTGGGGTGGGACCGGGACTGGGACAAGGAGCGGAAGCGGGAAGGGGCGGAGCGTGCACCCCTTCTCGCCTTGGTACGCGCGGTGCCCCTTGCCCGCCCGGTACCTGGGAGGGGACGCGCAGGACTGTAGCGCCCAGACGGCGGCGATGGCGCTAGCGGCCCGCGGACTCTCCCTGAGTCTGGGGTCCTTCTCGGCCGCCTCGGGCCAGGGGGCACTTGTCTGGCTCGTTCTCGGGACCTTTTGTACAGGTACGGGCTGTGGGCAGGGGCTCCTGGTGCCGCGGGGCGGCGAGGGGGCACCGTGGACGGCGGATGGGGGAGGTGTGAACAGAGTTCTGCGGGACCGAGGAGGCGGGAGAGTTTAGCACGGAGCTTTTGGGGGAGCGCAAGGGTAGCGAAGAGACTGGGGCCTCCCAAGTGGTCTCCGGAGAATTCCGTGTCTGGGGATTCCTTGTGGGGAGCGTTCCCCGCCCTCGCCCTGGGATCAGGAAGTGAAACTCCCGGGGCCGGGAGCCCGGGAACTAGATCCTTTGTGGGTTAGGTGTGTGTGTCGGGGGTGGGTGGGGGGGCGTCCGATCGCTGGAAGAGGCCGGGAACTTGGATGATTCTAAGTCTTGAGGTAACGGGGAGGGGGCACAGGGCTGGACTCCGTGTTTCCTGGAATGCGCGGTGGGGGAGTGGGAGGGAGAGCGGATCCCTGCCTCCTACCCTGCTCCCCTCCTGGTGAGGATGGAAATAAGAAAATGTTTGCCATCTTCAGCCCCAAACTTTCTCCTAGAGGGTGTGGTCCCTAAGGAAAAATAGGCTGAGGGAGGAGATATTTGGGCGGGGGGTGTGCCCATTCACCCCTACAGAACAGCTAACGGGGCACTCGATAACTTTTGCCACATTCACCAAGCCCAAGACCACTTGGAGCCCTTGCCAGTGCCTTGGGCATTTATGGCAGTGGTCATCTGGGTTTGCCCTGAACAGGCCAAGGACAGACGGGCCCAGGGTGGCTGAAAGGAAAGCTGTGGACAGGACATTCCAGGTGGGATGTAGGCACACCTGCTACTTCAGCCGTGTGGAGCCATCCACAGGGCCCACTTCGCATCCTCCTTCGCTGATCCTGGGGATTAAGAGGAAGGTGTGCCCGGTGTTCTGTAAAACCATACGTCTTCACATGCCAAGCCCATGACACGCGACACTGGCTCTGCCCTTGAGCGGTCCGGAGACAGCGGTCCTCACTGACTTTCCTCTGCCCCTCAGCTCCCGCCAGTGCCATCCAGGTGACCGTGTCGGACCCCTTCCACGTGGTGATTCTCTTCCAGCCTGTGACCCTGCCCTGCACCTACCAGGTGACCGCCACCCCGACGGTGCCCATAGTGATCTGGAAGTACAAGTCTTTCTGCCGCGACCGCATCTCAGACGCCTTCTCCCCAGCCAGTGTCGACAACCAGCTCAACACCCAGGTGGCAACTGTTAACTCGGGCTATAACCCCTACGTGTCCTGCGACGACAGCGTGCGCACCGTCAGGGTTGTGGCGACCAAGCAGGGCGACGCCGTGACCCTGGGTGACTACTACCAGGGTCGCCGGATCACCATCACAGGAAGTATGTCGGGCAGCACAAGGATGGAGAGGGTGGGGACAGACAGGGTGGTCACTCTTGAACATCATGTCCGATGGGACAGGCTCCCACTCAACAACAAACGTGGAGTCAGTATCTGACACACACACACACACACACACAGGGGCCCTGACGGTGTAGTGGGTTTCAAGTTGGGCTGTTCATGACAAGGTTAAGGGTTCGAATCTACCTGCTGCTCTGGGGGAGAAAGTTGACACTGTCTACTCCTGCCAAGATTGACGGTCTTAGAGCCTTAGATAGGATCACTGTGAGTTAAAACAGACTCGAGGGCAGTGGGTTTGCTTTGGTTTGGTTTGGTGTACCACCTACCAGCCATCGTTCAACCAAATCCTCAAACTATTTCATGAGGCTCATCTCCATGAGAGACGCAGACACGCTCCGCATGAGGCATCCCACCAGGTGCTGACATCTAAAGAAGATGGGGTCATGAAGGTAGTGATGGGGTGCTGCGGACACCACCTCCAAAGTCAGGAGCCCCGGTAGTGTAGCAGTTACAGGTGGGCTGCTCACAGCAAGGCCCACACTTTGAAACCACCGGTTGCTGCTCGCAAAGCACGACGGTCTTGGACACCCTCGGGGCAGCTCCTTCCTGCCCTATCGCGTTGCTGCGAGTGAGCACCGACTCGCTGGCAGTGGGTTTGTGAGGTTTGAACAGTTAAGACTTGAGAGGGGAATGCCAAGCAGAGCTCTGACCGCCCGATGGACTGCTAACCGCAGGGTCAGAAGGGAGAGCCCACCAACCTATCTTCAGGACAAAGGATGGGCTTTCTGCTCCCAGAAAGAGCCACAGGCTTGGACAGCCATGCGTTGCCCTGTCTGAGAGGGTCGCTGTGACTTGAACAGCCATGCGCTGCCCTGTCGGAAAGGGTCGCTGTGAGTCGCTCCAGAACGGCATAGGCACATGCAGAGGTCTGAAGGGGAGCAGGCTGACACCATGGTCTGGGGCTGTTGGGACTCTTGGCCTCTGTAAGAGGGAGGTAGAACCAGCTGTCAAGGTCAAACCCTTTTTCAGAGAGGGATAGACTGTGATGAGAGCCCCCTACTCCCTTTCTGGGCCCCAGTTTTTCCAGGAATGCAGTCGCAGTGGTGAAAAAAAAAAGTCTTATAAATGGGTCTCCTACATGCTAGGTACAAAGTGTCTTCTGCAAGTTGATTGGTAGAGGCACACACTAATCATCAGTGTACAGGGAGAGAAGTGGCCCAGAAAGTTTAGTGACTTGCACAGCAGGGGCACATGGCTGGTAATGGCTGGGCATCTATTTATTTAATGGGGGGAGGGGGGGCGGCGCCACACGTGTGTCTGGTTCTACAGTATGCCTTTCATAAAGTGTTTGTTTGGGGTGTGTGTGTGTGTGTGTGTGCGTGCGCGTGCACGCGCACGCTCACGCGCACATGCGAGAGAGAGTCTTCAAATGTTTGATTATGAATGAGGTGGAGGATGACAGAGTAGATGAATTGGGCCTTCTCTCTGCATTGGTACAGAATGTTGTTTCAATGCACCCATTGCCATCCCACTCCTCACCCCTCATCTACCCTGTGTTTCCCGTGTCTATTCCACCTCCTTCCTTAACCCTTCTGAACATTGCTCTTGGGTGAAACCGGGACCATTCTAACATGGTGAGTTCACTTCCAAACTTGAAGGGTGACTATGGGCCATAGTTGGGGCGTGGGCTAGGAGTGATTCCTACTGGTCTCTATCCAACCCATAAACCTCTCTCCGTGACATTAGTTCTGTCCCCGTCTTCTCCCACGTCTCTCCAGGGTCTCCTTTCCCAGGGATTCTATTCCGAGCCATTGGTTGTGGTCTCTGGGCACCATCTATTTACTCCTGGTCTCCGACGGGTGTTTGCACGGTCCCTCGGACTATTTCCATATGTCTTTCGATTTTCATCTCTCCTCTTTTCTCTTATGCAAGCCTAGAATTTGGCCTCAGAGCCAACAGGAGAAGGAGTCACTTATTGGCAGCCTCAGAGATGAGGCTGGTGTGCACCGAGTCCTCACTTTGTCCAGACCAGGGAAAAAAGGCAGGGCTCCAGGAGCCAGCTCGTTAGGTCCCAGGGGAGAGACTTGTTAGCCCCCAATTCTATGGGCATTTCAGCCTTAAGCATCCTTGCCTGCTTGAGGTCAATAGGTTCCTTAGACCCTAGACTCAACCTAGACAGGCTCTCTTCAAGACCCAGGGACCTCCATAGCCCGGATCAGGCAGGGCACTTCCAATACTGAGCCTGCCCTTGAAGGGTGGCTGGAATCAGGCTTTATCTGGGCCCATTCTCCACAGCCCAGAGGCCTCACAGACCGTCCATTGTGTGTGTGTCCCTGCAGGAAGTCCAGTACCCTGGGAGCTTCCTCTGTTTTCAGCCTGGAGGATGGAGACAAGAGAACTTTCCTTTTGGGGTCCCCGACATGACCAGCTGCCCTGGTTTTCCTAGTGAAAGTTCTTGTGTCCCAGGCAAACCAGGACAATTGCTGGCCCTGGTGTCCTTTCACCAAGGGTGGGCCCTGCTTCCCGTTTTCAGGCCTCTGTTTGGGGGAGGTGGGATACCTGGTAAGAAGGCCCTCTTTCTACTTTCTTGGATGCCGTGGCGTCCATGTGGCCCCCTCGTCAGCAGGGGCTCAGATCAGTGTGCACAGATGTGGAGGGGGCCTGACTTCCTTTCCGCTTCTGAACCCAGAGCCCCGCTGAGTCCTCCCAGGGCCAGACGGACCCGGGAGCAGGGTGCGCCGTGCAGGAAGGAGGTGGGCCCAGGCTTTGGTGGTGATCAAAAGCAGCCGGAAAGCCATGTTTTCATGGGTTTTGAAAACATCACCCAAGCCAAACAACGTGCACGGCGGCCCGGGTCCCCTCCCTGGGAGCCCCAGGTTCACCCCCAGCCTCTCTTCTTCTGATGTGGTTGAGGGGGTTCCTGCCCACCGTGTCAGCTCAGCTTCGGGGTCAGCTCCTGAGCTGCATGCTGTGTCTGGAAACTGCCGGACTGAGAATCGGAAGGCTACAGCAAACAGAATTCTGGGCGAGAGGGTTAGCAGACTGCTAACCACCAGGTCAACAGTTGGAGCCCACCGTCTGGCCGAAGGGCACAGGATGAGACTTTCTGCTCCCCTAAAAATGGACAGCCGAAGAACCCCCCAGGGCCATACCGGGTTGCTGTGCGGAGTGCAGGGCAGTGAGCCGTCAGAGTTAGAGATGCAATGAAAGGATCGGAGGAAAGGGCCCAGGCCTGAACCCAGCCCTTGACTGGAGCCCAGGTGACCTGCTTACCTGCTGGGGTGTCACCCTCCCACCCCCAAGTCGCCCTTGAGTCTCTTCTGAAGGGCACCTTATCTGGATCCTTCGAGACACAGCCCCCACCCACCCCTGCCACTGTCCTCCTGCTTATCATCCGCCGATAGGGGATATGGTGCACTTTTTTTGCTTGTCCCACCCAGGTGGAATCTGAGTCCTCTGTAAGGGCAGGGAGTGAGAGCTGTTCTCTGCGGCTATGGAGCCCTGGTGGCGCAGTGGTTAAGCGCTCTGCTGCTCCCAGGGGAAGAAAGATGTGGCGGCAAGTTAGCTGCTGGGAAGATTTGCATCCTTGGGCAGTTCTGCCTTGGAGGGTCGTTCTGAATGGGAATCAGCCTGACTACAGCGGGTAGGGTGGGGCTCTGATTTTAAGTTGTTGCAAAGGCAGCAGGGCAAGGCCTGGTGTCACTCTCTAAGTCCTCCAGAACTTCTTTGCGACTCAACCATTTTGTTACTCTTGCAGTTGTTACACTGTAACACAGGTGACACTCCCTGCCTTCTGTGGCCTTTCTCCTTCTCTTTTCCCAACGCCTTCCTTTCTGTTGAAGTCAACTCTCCTCCCCGCCCCCCCCAAGCTCCTTGTCTACTAGCGAGCAAACCCCCTTCACGGGATATGCATCCTGCTGTAACGTCTAGTTCTTCAATTGAGCACCAGTTCACCGTAGATATTTGTTGTTAACTATACTGTTTGGTTAATTCGGTGTAGGATGTCAAGGTGCTATCTGCACAGTAGTGCATCCAGCCTCAACGAATCCAGAAGCCTGATTTCCAGGAGAATAACAATGATTTTCTGCATTCCTGCCTGCCTCCCCTTTGGACAAGGGTTCTTAGACTCTTTGTCCCAAACCTTGAGGAGTGGGGGCTGGGAGTGGTGGTGGCTGAGCAGCACTATTTGATTCTGGGGGTCTCAGAGGAAAGGCCAGCTGTCCAGCCAGTCAGCAGCCTGTCTGCCTCTGAGTCCTGGTGGCTCACTGCAAGGTCAGCAGTTCGAAACCACCAGCTGCTCCGTGGGAGAGAGGTGAGGCTTTCCAGGCCCGTCAGGAGCTAGTTCGACGCAGTCCTGCAGGCTCTCTGTGAGGCAGCACCTGCTCAAGGGCAGGGAGTTGGGCTGGGTGCTGGCCGCTCCAGCTGTTCTTCCTCTTGCTCCGGAAGAACGGAGCCCAGTTGCTGCGCCTTGCATGGGCGTCCCCCGCTTTTCGGAACGCAGGCCCTGTGCAGTGAATCAGGAGGGAGAACAGAACGCTCCCGGCCGTGGAGGCGACTCCAGCCCCAGCCGCGCTGCAGTGTCGGGTGGACGCTATAGTGTAGGGCACCGAGGCGGTCACCCCACGACGGGAACAGAGCGCCTCAACTTTGCCCCGCAGAACTGCTGTGTGTGAGTGTGTGTGTACCGCCGACCTGGGGCTTAGCCGCCTAACTCAGACCCTGCTTCCTGCCAGAGCGGCCAGGAGGGGCAGCCCCTCTCCAGGACTGGCACTGTAGTAGGCTGATTAGCGTCCACGGAGACCATGACCTGCACCAAGGAACCACATCTCATGAGGTGTTTTATGGAGCAGCCTCACAGTGCTACCCCCACTCCCTTTTGGGGGGGAGGGGATGTATGTGTTGCCATGACGTCTGCCCATCAGTCACACCTACCACTGATGGAAGCGTTTGTGGCCTCACAAGAGTTGGTGGTGGAGCCCTTATCTTTTTTTTTTTAGGCATCACTGCCCTCTGGTGGTGGGAGTAAGAGGCCCAGCCTTTGCTCCTGTGAGCTGGAATTGAACCTCCATTCCAGTGGGCCGCAGTCCCGCGCACAACCACTATGCCACTGGGGCTCAGCCTAGAGCCCTTATCTTTAATGGATACAATTTTTCCATCAGGAACTCAGGGTGCCCTAAGTAAATTCCGCCCCCCCCCCCGCCCCCGCCCTTTTCTGGTAACCACTACTCCAACTTTGTTCTCAGTGTACATCGGTCCGACAGGGTTACCTTTCTGTGGTTGCCTCGCTCTGTTGGGCAGTGTGGCTCGACTCCTACCTGCTATAGCCTGCACCCCGGCCTGCGGGCTTGGCCTGCCTCTGGCCCCGTCGACCATGGTACGTGGGGGCCACATGGTAGCCAGTCCCTGTGTGGGAGAGCCACTGTGTATCTATGATGGTGAGCGTGGTTTGAGTTTGTGTGTGTGTTTTAAGGGTTTAAATATTATTTGAGGTGTCTTCAGAAAGCTTGCAGAAAAAGTCTATTGCCTTTAATTCTATTTCTCCACAAAGTCTTCGAAGCCCCCTTCGAAGAGATGAGATTCTTCTTGGAGACCTCTCAATGCTGTGGAATCAATGCTGATGCACAGTGACCCTGCAGGGCAGGGCAGGGCAGGGCTGCCCCTGGGACTCTCCCAGACGCTCATTGTTTACGGGAGCAGAAAGCAAGTCCGTCTCGAACTGTGGTCCGGTGTCTCGCTGCCCAACACGCAGACACTGTGCCGTCAGCGCCTCTTTGGGGAGATGCTTTCCGAAAATGTTCTCCCCATCAGAAGCTCGGCTTTCAGCTTTCTGGGCACTATCGTTTGATAAGCAGAAACATTTCCCCGAGGCCGATTGCCCTGCTTTGGTTTTTGCCCTGGATCTTTGTCTGCCCAATACTCCCTCACCCAAGGCTCCTCCCAACAGCCATGCCCGTGTGTGTGTGTTTGCTTCTTTTCCCCCTGGGAATATTTTGGGTTTTACTTTCACATTGAGGTCTTGAATCCATTTTGAAAATAGGTTTGGGGTATGATCTAGTGAAGTGTGCATCTGGTTTCATTTTTCGACCTATGGAAATTCAGTTTCTCAGCACCCTCTGTTGCAGACACTCTTCTTCCCTGTTGACTGGATCCGGGATCCTTGTCAACAAGTTTGATCACAGAGGGTGGGTATGTTTAGTTCAGGATTCCTGTTACATTCCTTGTTCCACATGCCTCTTGTTGCACCAGTACGAGTCTATTTTGATTAGTGCATAACATGTTTTAGGTAAAAAAGGGTGAGTTCTCCTGCTTTGTTCTTTAAAATTGCTTCAGCGATTTGGTGGCGGAGCCCTTATCTTTGCCGTTCCATAAAAATTAAGGGTTGGTTTTTCCAAATCTATATAGAAGGGTGTTGGAATGTTGGTTGGGATTGCATTAAATCAATAGATCATTTTGGGTAGTATTAATATCTTAATAATTACTAAGTCTTGGAATCAGTGAGCATGGAACATTTTCTATTTACTTAAGTCTTTAATCTCTTCCAGCAGAGTTCTCACTGTCTTTCATGTCCCTGGTAAAACTTCTTCCTAGATGGTTTATTCACTCTCAGGTGGAATTGATTTCCTAATGTCCCTTTCAAACTTCCCATTACTTGTGCATGGGAACTTTGGTTTTGGTGTCCAGGTAATTGACGTTATGGGATGAGTCTCAGCAGCAAGCATGCTAGTGTCGGTGGTGTTTTTGTTGTTGACGTTGTACCCTCTCTGCTAAGTTCCTCTAGGAGCTCTGAGAGCTTCTGGAGGGGTTTCAGTGTATACAATCTCTTTTCTTGCCTGTGAAAAAGAGAATTGTGTTCTCTTCTGCTTTGAATGCTTTTTTTTTCTTGTCTTATTATCTGACTAGTCTTTCCAATACAATATTAAATAGGAACGGCCAAAACAGGCATCCTTCTCTTGTTCCTGCCTAAGAGGAAAGTTTTCGGTCTGTCTCCATGAAGTGCAAATATTAGTTGTTTGACTTTTTTGCATGAATTTCTTTCACCGATCTTCCTTCCCTTCGCCGGGCTCTTATGAAGGGTCCCTGTGAGGAGTGAGCGTTGGGTGTTGCCGAGTGCCCTTTGTCCATCACGTGGTTGCTCACATGGTTCTTCTGCCTTGTTCTAGCCCTCTAACGCATCACACGGATCTTCTAATGTTGGCCCAGCCTTGCATTCCTGCAACAAATCCCCTTTGGTCTTTCAATTGAGTTTTGGATTCTGTTTGCTAATGTGTATTTTGTCGAGGAGTTTGGCATCTATGTTCACAAAGGAGATTGCTCTGTAGTTTTCTTATGGTGTCTTTAGCTTTGGCAGCAAGGTACTATTGACTTTATAGAGTGAGTTCGGCAAATAACATCTTAGTAGCTTTGTGAGAGTTACTTTGACCTAAGGGGATCTTTTGAAAAGGTCTCTGGGGCCCACAAACCACACTGGGAGAACTCTTATTTAGTATTCCAGATGCTTCCAAGACTGACAGTAGTAAGCTAGCTGCCACTGTGAAGATTGCAGTTTGACTCGATCGCAGGTGTCGCACAGTAAGACAGCCTCCACGAGCCTTTCAAAAATGGGACCTTTTGGAAGCAGGTCACCTTTCCTCTGAGGCACTTCTGGGGAGACATCAACATGGACCTGTTGGTGACTGACCGAGCACTTGGCCCTTCGTGCCACTTGGGGGAACCAGGACAAACCAGCAAGCATTGGGTCCTTGCTCAATGAATGAACCAAGGAGCTATCTGTGACATCACCGTGGCGCCCAGCCTGCTGGATCAGCTAAGGAAGGCAGGGCTTCTTCTCAGGCCCGTCGCCCAGCACCTCCTGGGGACCCCATAGGAGCGAGATTGCCTCGGTCCTCCTTGCATGCAGCCCAGAGCCGAATGCGGGAGATGGGCCCCAGGGCGGGGGGGCTCCAGGCACTATGGTGGCGGGGCCACTTAGGAGCTGAAGCGTGAGTCATGAGAAGGAACCTGACTGGGAAAGGTCTGGAAGAGGGACAAGCAGCCTGCGCTCAAGGCAAGGTGGACCGGAACACGGCGTGTGGGGGGACGGTGAAAGGGAATGGTGGGGATGGGACAGTGGCTTGATGTATGATGTTTAGAACATAATGGCCATTGTTGAGAGGAGGATTCTTCTTGGACATGAGCCTGGACTGGGACCCTGGGAAAGGAAGAAGGTTCTGGGTCTTGCATTCCTTGAACAACAGTGCGGTGCTGTGGGTTGGGGCACACACCGGGCACTGCCCTTCCAGGGCTGCCCTGCAGAAGGACAGTGGGGACGTGGGGCCAGGTGGCAGCCAGGTCAGCAGAAGCTGAGGAGCCCCAGCAGCCAGGCAGAGATGGGCACGAGGTGATGGAGACGTCCTGGCTGGGATGCCCGAGGCGGAGTTACCCAGTGGGTCCCACCGTGCCCCACACTGGTGAGTGGCAACAAGGATGAACTAATTAGGACCTGAGGAATCAAGAGGAAACCGGATATGCTAAAAGACTTTAATTAGGGCTCAATTAACCTGCTCCTGGCCCTGGGCTGCTTGAGACAGCAGCTTCTCCAAGCCTGGCTCTGCCCTGGAATGCAGGGCACCACAGGGAGGGCCGCCATCACGCCAGGCACACACTGCACACCCACTTTCTCGGGCTGCCAGGGCAGGTCTTGACGCCTGAAATTTGGCCTACTTAGCTCTGCCGCCCTCCCGAGGGCCCATCCCCGAGTTAGCTGGAGGCGTCTCTGTGGGAGGTTGGGACTGGTGCTTTGGGAAGTGTGCAGAGGGTGAAGGTGGCCATCACCCTGACCGTGAACGCCGCTGTGGGTGAGCTGGCTGCTTAGGCTCCATCGGTCACTCATCGGTGAGACACGAGGTTTCGTCGTCGTCGCCACCTCTCAGACTGCAGTGGCTCACGGGACATCTCTGCCACCTGTGACTGGGTTGGTGGCCACCCTCCGCACAGCAGGATGAATCGCTGTCTGGCCCAGCACCATCCTCACAAGTGTCTGGCCACTGTGTCCCTCCAGAGGACTGGGTCAACCTGCCCAGTCAGGTTCCCCAAGTGGCCAGTGTTTCCCAGAGCCAACTGTCCCATCTTCTCGCAGGGTGGCGAGGGGGTCTTGTTGGCGGCCGAGCCAAGAGAGGTGTGCCCTTGCTAAGAAGGACTGACTTTTCCCATCAATTCCTCAGCGGTCCCAGAAGCTCCGGGGGGGGGGGGGCACCCCCGGGGGGCACCCCCCTGACACCATCTCCTTCTGCCCCAGATGCTGACCTGACTTTTGACCAGACGGCCTGGGGGGACAGCGGCGTCTATTACTGCTCCGTGGTCTCGGCCCAGGACCTCAAAGGGAACAATGAGGCTTATGCAGAGCTCATTGTCCTGGGTGAGTGTGGGGGGCTGTGCCCGGAGGGAGGGAGGGAGGGAGGGAGGGAGGATGGGGCTGCTGCTTCCTTGCCTGCCTTCTGCCTCCCCTCCGCTGGCTCTCTGGGGCTACTACAGCCTGCTTTGCACAAGCCCCCAAATAGCACCGCCAGTCACTGGGATTGAACCCCACCCTACACTCTCCCTCAGCGTGTCAAATCAGACACACACACACACACACACACACACACACACACACGAGCCATTCCATCTCTTCCAGTCTCAGAAAAATACGGCGGTGGTCAGAGCTACCTGGCAATGAGGGACCTAGAGATGGTATTGGTGAACAGGAGGAGGTTGGGTCTACCCTCTGCCCCACCCCCAGGGCCACGCGTGGCCCCAGAGCCCCTGGCCACAGCTTAGGGACCCTGCCCTCTGCTCTGTTGGGACAGCGCTGTGCTCACTGAGAGAGTGCTTCCCTCACCCGAGGCCCCCTGCCGAGAGGAGGGCTTGCTGCCGACACATATAGTCTCACCTTCTGTGGGCTATACGTGAGCCTGCCGCCAACTGCATGCGTGGAGGGCGGGGCTGTGTGCGCCCCGAGGCCCCTGGTGGAAGGTCCAGCTGGCATCAACGCTCCCAAAGTGTGGGCTCAGGGCCGGCTTGCACCACGAGCACCTCGGGTCAGGGTAGAACTGAGATTGAGACGAACTCGAGGTGGGAGGAGTTCACCTCTTTCTCCCCACGGAGTGGCTGGTGGTTTCGAACCGCTGACGTGGGCCGTGAGCAGCCCAGCATGTCACCCACTCCCTGTGCCACCAGGGCCCACAGACACTCAGAAAAGCACACGTGAAAAAGGCCAACAGCGTCTTAGCCTGATCCTGAGCTGAGGCCTTGTAAGGGGCCTTGGTGGCGTGGTGGGTGCGCATTCAGCTGTGATTCAAAAGGTTCTAAACTACAGCCCCGGCGTGCGAGAAAGACAGGGCTGTCCTCCCCTCAAACAGTTGCAATCTCTGAAACGCATTCCACCCTGTCCTCAGTCACGGCACTGACTCGCTGGCCGTGAGTGAGACCGGCTGGACTTGGAGACCTGTTGATGTACATTCTATAGCACCCCCCCCCCGGCGGGGGGGGGGGGGACCTGTTGATGTTCATTTGAGAGTCCCCCTGGGCAGGGGCAGGCATACAAAGAGAACACCTGGGTGCTGGATGGCGGTGCGGCAGCTGGGTGCGTGTGTGCCCTGGAGGATGAGAAGCTTGTGGGTGCCGAAGGGACACCGGGGCACAGGGCGTGTGCTTGAAAGCAGGAGCCACGGTGGCACCTTGTGGGCACAGAAGCAGCCGTCAGTCAGCTGTGCCGCTGCAGATATTTTTGCTGTCGGAGGGCTTTCCCTCCTCAAGGAAATAACAAAAGGGATCTTGGGAGCACCTTCCTGTAAAGACAGTTTAGTATTACTTAGGGGGCTTCGAAAAGTCCATGGAAAAATGGAATGGAAAGATAATGGAAAAATTTCCAACAACCTTATTGCATTTATATATAGAATTAAAAATAGTATCAAATATATCTTGTCTAAAGAAAGACATTTGGGGGGGGGGGCCTAAAGATATAATGCGCCTTAATTAGATCCTCACGTTGCCTTTGCTTAGTGGACTAGCTGGTCTGTGTCACATGGGATGGGGCCCTTTGGGGTTGATAGGACCTGTTAGACGTCACCTTGGATCTTTAGAAAGCCAGGGAATTGGGGCTGGCTTCCTTCAGGGCAGCAGACCCCCTTGTATGGAAAAGTCGGTGGCTTCTTGAAACAGCTCCTGCATTTGGCCGAGGATGGAGGGCAGAAACCTGCTAAGGCCTCTCTGGGCCACTAAGCCCTCTCCCAGGTGTCAGGGGCAGGGTGGCCTGGGCTGGCTCTGGCCAGCATAATCTCCTGTCTCTCTTTTGTCCCTCCAGGTAGGACCTCAGGGGTGGCTGAGCTCTTACCTGATTTTCGGGCGGGGCCCATGGAAGGTATGGGGGGTGGGGGGGGTGGGTAGAGCCTGAGTGAGGCTTTTCTTGGTAGTCCCTCCTACCCCCAACTCCCCACTTACTGCTGCTGCTGCCTCTGGTATTCCTCCCCTCAGTGTGGGCTCCCCACTAACCCCACCCAATTGGTAGCTTGTAGTGCCCTGGCTCTGGGCTGGCTGAGCAGCTGGGTGTAGGCAGGGGCTCCCGTGACTGGTGCCTCTAGTGCTCGCCTGTCCTGTGGATCGACGCGGCTGTGCCCTTTCCTGTTTCTTGTCTTCAGTAGCTGACGGGGGTCCCTCTGTTTGAAGATCTGGAGGGGTGCTCTCCCTGCTGTGCCCCAGCCTCTGCCATGGTGAACCCAGCGTGGGCTGCAGCACCCCCTGCAGGCTTTGTTCGGCTCTCCGCCCAGCCCCTGCTCCCCACCATTCATTCTGGTCCCCGTTCCTCAGAAGCCTCAGGCTAAGGGCCTGCCCTCCTCTCCTGCAGACTGGCTGTTCGTGGTTGTGGTCTGCCTGGCCTTCTTCCTTTTCCTCCTCCTCCTGGCCATCTGCTGGTGCCAATGCTGCCCCCACACCTGCTGCTGTTACGTCAGGTGCCCCTGCTGCCCGGACAAGTGCTGCTGCCCAGAAGCCCGTAAGTGCCCTCCCGTGACCCACCCCATCTTGGCCTCCCTCATGATCCTGAAGGGAGGAGAGGGGGTCCTCACCTATCTCCCAGGACTGCATGGTGGGCAAAAGGGTGGGCAGGAGTTTTGGTCCTTTGGGAGAGGGTAGGCCAAGGAAGTGCCCTGCTGTTTTCCATAATCATTTGCATACTTGAACTTTTAATATTACTCATTTGTCTTGAGGGTCTTTGGTTGAAAGTGCCCATGCATTCTTTTTAAATTCCAGTAATAGAAAACATTACTCACTGAAAAGAAAGCTCCCTTTTAAAACAAGGTCTCGGCGAGAGAGAGCTAAGAAAACAAGGCTTTGTTTTGGAAAACAAAAACACACACTCACACTAACATTGCATTTTCGCACAGTGATGGTGATGGGTCCTGGTGGTGTAGTGGTTACTTGTGGGCTGCTAACCTCGAGGTTGGCAGTTTGAAACCACCAGGCGCTCTGCGGGAGAACGAGGAGGTGTTCTACTCCTGTAACGAGTGGCCATCTCGGAAACCCACAAGGGCCCTTCTGCGCTGCCCTGCTGGGACGTGATGAGTCGGCACCACCTTGGCAGCAGGGTTTGGTTTGGGTTTGGGGTCTGACTTGCAAATGATAGCACCTGGGGCACGGAGAAGAAAGAGGGCGGTACCTGCTGGCGGGCCAGGAGCAAGAGGCGTAGCCTTCGGTGCCCTGACCCTGCAGCCTGAGACTCAAGCAAAGCCACTGCTGCAGAGTCACGGAGACCCCTCGCCACGCTGGAGAGCATGGTAGAACCAGCCCTGGTTCCCGGGCCCAGTTGTACAGAAGCGGATGCTCACATCTTTCCCCCGTGGAGTGGCAGGCAGGTCTGAAGCACACCCACCCGACCCCACCCCCTTTCCACCTAGTCCTGAGGTCTTTAACTCAACATGAAGAAAACAAACGTCTTTGCCGGAGAATGTCAGTGCACACTGGACTGAAGTGACGGGGAACTTCGGAGGATTGGCCGTGTCAAAGGTTCCATTCTCTTTGGCTCCTTGGGTCCCCGCCTATGGAAGCAGCGGTCAAGAAATCGGAATGACCCATGACCTCGGGCACAGCCATAAAAGACCTCTTCAGTGTATTAACAGGCAAAGATGTTTGAGGACTAAGCTGTGCCTGACCCAAGCCTTGACGCTTTTAGTCATCTCCCATTTGTGAGATAACTAGACAATGGATAAAGGGGACAGAAGAATCGAGGCCTTAGAATTATGTTAGCGAAGAATCCTGAAGACACGTGGACTACCGGGAGAACAAACAAATCTGTCTTGGTAGGAGTACAGGCTCTTAGACAGAAACAAGATGACGTGACGCTTCTCTTTGGACAAAGTATCAGGAGGGACTAGTTCTTGGAGAAGGTCCTGCTTGGTCCTCGAGAGAGGAAGCCCGTCTGTGAGGTGGGCAGACACGGTGGCTGTGACAGTGGGCATGGCTGGCCGTGGCTCGTTGTGGACAGTCTCTATGAGTTAATGGTGCCACCGGCGCCGCTGCCAGTATGTTTAAGGAGGCCTGGCCCAGCAATGGTCAAGTTCTCTGCTGCCAGCGGGAAGGTTGGTGGTTCAAACCTGCCAGCTGCTCAGCGGGAGAACTGGCCTGGTGGTCTGTTTCTCTCAGATGAGAGCCGGGGACACCATGGAGCAGCTCCGCTTGGTCCCACAGGGTGGTCTCCATGGGTTAACTGGCCAGCACACAGGAACAGGGAGCTATGTTTAAAGACAGAGCTAGTATGTCCTGTGGGTGTTTGGGAGAATGGAAGTTGTACCAGGGATGAAGGGGGCAGGGGACAAACAGGGAAAGCCACTCTTAGGGATCCCTAGCGCTCCTTTCAAGAGTCTGGGTACATCTGCACCTCTGTGCAGTCCCAGGTGCCCTCACAGTAGAAATAACGGGTTGCCGTTTGTCTGAGCTCCTACTGAGGGTACAGGAGGCCTGGCTACATCTAGCCAGGTGACGTGCTGTTTGGAAGCCCTGTGAGGGACTTCTCACCCAGTCTCCACTTCTTCTGGAACTAGTGCTTCCCGCAGAGGTGTGGCCCTCGGGCCCCTCTGTATCTGGGTCTTGGTCACTATTAGGTGTGGACAGCAGCGATGCTCTAACAGCTGGTGGGAGAGGGACTCTTTATCCAGACCAGGCTGCCCACTAAGTGCTACACGGGGGTGGGGTGGGGGTGGCTTCAAAGAGTTGGCGGGGAAATTCCACTCTTTTAAGTTAGTTTTCCCCACGAACACTTTCAAAGCCCCTCATCCATGGGAGTTCACCAGATTCAGTGGAGAAGAACCCACCACCTTTTGGAGTGGCGGTTCTCAACCTGTAGGTCGCAGACCCCTTTGGAGGTGGAATGACCCTTTCACAGGGGTTGCCTGACTCATCACAGTAGCAAAATGACAGTGGTAAAGTAGCAATGAAAATCATATGATGGTTGTGGGTACCCCCCCACATAAGGAACTGTATGGAGGGCCGTGGCATAAGGGGAGTTGAGAATCCCCGCTCTGGGGGCTAAGGCCAGCCCTGCCCTCTGCTGTTTTGTGCAGATGGGGAGGCTTCTCCTAGGGCTGCAAGACCCCACAAAGAGAAGGCCAGTAGGTAGATGCTGGTGCCCCAAGCCACAGGGGGTCCTCCTTGTGAACACTCAGTCAAAGGCTGTAGTTTCCGACCTGCCCACACCACAGCCCCCACTGACCCTGCAGCGGGTTTGTTTGCGTCTCCCACTACTGAGACTTTTCTAATGAGGGCTTCCTACAAAGTGGGGCTGAGCACCTCCTGTTGGGGTCTGAGAAAAAGGACTTGAGACCAGAATCGCAAGAACAGTCATGCGAGAAGCACAGCTTCTTCCCCAGTTGGGGGTGGGGGAGCGGGGAGGGTGCAGCTAGAAGGCTTTGGCTTTGAGTGGAGGAGGAAGGGCTTGGGGGCTGCGGGCTGGTATGGCCCAAGATTTGGAAACACTAACCCCAGATGTATGGGTGTCGGGCTGAGGCCGTCCCTCAAGGCCTTCACTCTTGCCCAGAACTCGATCCTTCCGCATGAGTCGCAAGTGGGCATGGGGTCCACCCCCAGTTGACTCCTTTTGCTTGGGTGGGGGATTGTCCCTGCATGACCTGGGCCTGTGGGGACAGTGGGAAGCTCAAGGCCTGGGCCTTCTCTAGAGGGGCAGATGCTATCTGAGTTCACCCACTGCTGTTTTAGAAGGACCTGGACCTGGTGCGTTCTGTATCTTCTGATAGGATGACCGGAGAGGTGAAATTTTACATGTAACCTTTTGATGTCATCAAATGTTGGCAGGGTACCACAGCAGCCAGCGAAAACACCCTGGCCTGCTAGTGTGCGCTGCCCATCCCGAAAGGTGAAGAGCCACAGAGGCGGGGCCCTGATGAAGCCGGGGTCCCTCAGCCTCAGGGACCCGGCAGAAATGGCATGCAGACTGAAAGGGCACAATTACTAGGGAGACGCCACAGCCACAGCTGGGGCATCCAGGGAGGGCTGACACACATCCGCCCAAGACCCCAAGGCAGAGCAGCCTAGGGCCTGGCCGCCACCTCATGCTGACCGTCTGTCCTAGTGTACGCTGCCGGCAAAGCAGCCACCTCTGGTGTTCCAAGCATCTACGCCTCGAGCACCTATGCCCACCTCTCCCCTGCCAAGACCCCACCACCTGCTGCCATGATTCCCATGGGCCCCCTGTACAACGGCTACCATGGAGGGTATCCTGCGGATTTCGACAGGAACAGCTCAGGTGAGGCGGGGGGAGGGGAGGGCTGGGCCCCAAGAGTGATCTGGGTGTAGAAGGAAGGGTGAGCTGGGAAGCAACAGGAGTCATGGAATTGGCTCCAGGTAGGCAGCCACTGATGGCCACTCTCTCCCAGTTGGTGGCCACAGCTCCCAGATGCCCCTGCTTCGTGACACGGACAGCAGTATGACCTCTGGTGAGAACTCATCCTTGCGAGCTCCTGGTACCTGCCTGGTGGGGTCGGGCAGGGTCAGCTCCCATCCTCCCACACGGAGGCCAGCTTGTCACCTCAATCTACCGGCTGCCCCTAGATGTCCGGAGTGGCTACCGGATCCAGGCCAATCAGCAGGATGACTCCATGCGTGTCCTGTACTACATGGAGAAAGAGCTGGCCAACTTTGACCCTTCAAGACGCCTCCCCCCCAGCGGCCGCGTGGAACGGGGTGAGCTGGACCCTGGGATGGGGGGAGGGGCCCAATACCCCACATTATTGAACTAGGGCTGAGGCTAGGCCTGCAGGTCCCAAGTACCTCAGACAGAGGCAGAGGGTGGGGGTGAGGGAGGGCTTACTTTTGCCCTCAGGAGTCTGCAATGCCCCCTACTTTCCTACTTCATTAAGAAGAGCCACTGAGGGCTTGGCTTCTCTTAGGTGGGTTAGGAAGGTGTCCCCCAGTGCCACAGGGAGAAGTGGACAGAGCCTGCATGTCAGCTGACAAGCCTAGTGTCCACTAAGTTCCCGAGCCACATGGGTGGCTCACTATTGGCCTCCCAGCGGTCAGTGACACCCTCCTCTCTACAGCTCTGAGTGAAGTCACCTCTCTGCACGAGGACGACTCCCGGTCCCAGCCTATCCGGGGGCCCACACTTACCTCCATTCGGGAAATGGAACGAGGTCGGCGGTCCCCGCAGAACCCCAGGAGGTGGGAGCATGAGCCCCTGGCCGAACAGCCCAGGAGCCGCTGGGGGGCTGGGCGGCCCCGAGCCCACTCCGTAGATACTCTGGAAGATCTCGGCCGGCCTGACTCCCCTGAATCAAGGAGGTCGCCCCCCAGCAGTGGGAGGAGAGGCCGCGCCTATGCACCCCCCAGAAGCCGCAGCCGGGACGACCTGTACTCTGGAGATGACTCTAGGGAGTCCCCCTACTCCTGGGATCCCCACTACGATGAGCTCCGCTCTGGGCAGCGCCCCCATGCTGACCCCAGGCCCTCCAATCCCCGCCCTCGGCACCCTCCGGAGGATAGCTCCAGGTCTGGGAAGCCTCTCTATGATAGGGCGTTGCTGGAAGAGGCTTTGAGGAAAAAGGGGGCCAGGGAAAGGAGGAGACCTTACACCGAGGAAGATGAAGAGGAGGCCTACTACCCGTCTGAGCCCCCTCCTTACTCTGAGACAGACTCTCAGGCTTCAAGAGAGCGGAGACTGAAAAAGGTGAGCCACTCTCTGGACCCTTCCCGGACCCGCCCCCAGCCCAACCTCCCCCG
>PVJH01015385.1:0-53751 GCA_004026705.1 Nesogale talazaci
AGGAAACTGGAGGAACGGAGTAGGTGAGTATTAAGTCTAATGTCACAGGCTTATAGGTGACAGAACTTGTATAAGAGGAAACTTGGATTTGAACCCTGGCCTTGCCATTTCTGATTGTGTAATCTTTTTAAAAAATGATTTAATTGGGGGCTCATACAAGTCGTCTCACAATCCATACATCCTTCCATTGTATGATAAGCACGTTTGTGCATTTGTTGTTGTCATCATTCTCAAAAAAATGGTTTTTCACTTAAGCCCTTGGTTTTAACTCCTCATTTTTCCTCTCCCTTCCCACTCCCCCTTCTCTCATGAACCCCTGATAATTTATAAATTATTATTTTGTCATATCGTAAACTATCCAATGTCTCCCACCACCCATTTCCCTGTTGTCCTTACCCCAGAGTGGAGGTTATATGTAGATCCATATAATCAATTCCCCTTTTGTATCCTGCTTTCACTCCACCCTCCTGGTATCGCCACTCTTACCACTGGTCATGAGGGGATCATCTGTCCTGGATTCCCCATGTTTCTGGTTCCTATCTGTACCAGTTTATATCATCTGGTCTAGACGGATTTGTAAGGCAGAATTGGGGTCATGAGAGTGGGGGTGGGGAGGGGAAGGTTACATGTTTCATTGTTGCTACACTGTACCCCGACTGGCTCATCTCCTTTCCGCCACCCTTCTGTAAGAGGATGTACTATTACCTATAGATGGGCTTTGGGTCTCCAATCTGTACTCCCCCTCATTTATAAAAATGTAACTTTTAGTTCTTTGATGCTTGATACCTAAACCCTTCAACACCTCATGGTCACACAGACTGGTGTGCTTTATCCATGTGGGCTTTGTTGCATCTGAGTTAGATGGCAGCTTGTTTACCTTCAAGCTTTTAAGGTCTCAGACATTCTATCTTTTGATAGCCGAGCACCAACAGCTTTCTTCATACTGTGACATAGGACAATACTGGGGACATATGGTGGGGAGTTAGGGTGCTCTGAAACCACCCCCCACCCCCGCAGAGAGGAAAATCAAGAAGGGAATATAGTAGATCAGCAACTGGAGCAAAACAAAGCCACAAAGGCCCTAACGAGCCATCCTCCCGCCCCTGCCCAGAATAGACTTCAGGCTAGAAGAGGCAGCTCTTGGAATTCCCCCAGAACCAGTGGGAAAGAGTCTTAAAGGTCAGTGGACAGACCTGGAACTCTGTTTTTTCTTTTCTGTTTTTCAATCTTTTGTTTGCTACTTGTTTGGTCTATGCCATTGTGGGTATGCCTACTTGCATAAGACAGGCATAGGAAGCAAGCTTGAGAAGAAAGCAATGGGACAAGAGGGACTTGGGGGGCAAAAGGGGTGAGAGAAGGGGGCAGGGGAACAGTGTGGTGAGCAAACAGCCCCATAGACAGGGGGCCAATTAGGGAATTAAAATCAACAGCAAGGAGTGTGTCAGGTACTGAATCTGATGTCAATGTGAGGATTAAGAGTATAGGGGTGGAGTCTTGCTTGTCAAACTGGAGATAGCCTGTGAGGCCTCTGTGTGGGCATGACTTTCTCCTGAGAATTCTGGGAAATCTGACCGTATTTTCCCCTTGGAGGTGAGAGACCCGCTACTCAGTCCTTTGGAGACGCTTTACTGACAAGACACTTGGGAGCATGCTGGTAGACCCTGAGCCCTGGAAATTGGAGAAGCCACAAGAAGACCCCTGCCAGTGCTGAAATGCTTCTACCGCCACTAGATACACAAGACTCTGCACCCATTGTCCTGTGATTTTCCTGTATCATTGCATGTGCTTCATTAGACTGAAGAGGACTTATGAATTGGTATCAGACATATGGGTTAATATCGGACCTATGACATTGGACTGGAATGGGCTGGGATATTTTCTCAATGTTCAATTGCTCTAGCAGATAAGCCTCTTCTTTTATGCATATGTGTGTTCATGAGTTTTGTTCTGTAGTCTATCTGGACTAACACAAGAAAGATATAGAGATCCTGGGGGTGTTGCGGCAACAACAATCTAACTTAGAGGAATTACTGTGAGGCAGAAGTAGGGTGAGCATGATGGTGGAGCAGAAGGAAGGTGAAAGGAAGCAGGAAGCACCTAGGAATCCAAGTTATGGACAGAGGCATAAGCATAGATGTGCCCACATGTAAATACATTAATTCATAAAAATAGAGATATTGGCCTATGTACATATATTTTATGGCAATGCACTGAGATAGTGGGCGGACTTCGAACCCCTGCTCATACCCTTCCTCAATACAAGAATGCTTTGCTCTAACAGTTATTCTCCCAGTATACTTGCTGGGTGTATATGCAAATGTGGTGCTCCCAGTACACTTGCTGGGTGTATATGCAAATGTGGTGCAAAAGGCAGATGGTGCCCAGCTTTTACAAGACATACCGTCTTGGATCTTAAAGACTTGAAGTTCAACAAGAAACAACAAACCCATATGGAAGAAGCAATCCAGCTTGTACTATGATGAGGTGTCATTGGAACCGGGTAACAGGCATTAGAGGAACCATAACAAACAAATAAAAAAACAAACAAAAACACATTGTTGAGAACGAGTGGGGTCAGAGTAGAGACTCAAAGCCCATCTGTAGACAATGGAACATACCTCCATGGAGGGGTCACAGGGAAAGGATGAGTCAACCAGGGCTCAGAAAAACATTGATGAATTATAAAATAGTCCTCTGGTTCCTTGAGGCTTCATCACCCCCCACTCTCATGACCCCAGTGCTGCCTCTCACTTTAGACTAGACTGGAGCATATACACAGGCATAGATAAGAGATAAGAGCTCAAGACACACGGAATCCAGGAGTAGCAATGGGAATAGCGAGGCCAAAAGGGCAGAGAGAAGGTGGGGAGGGAAGGAAGGACTGATTGCAATGATTGGCACACAACAGAAGCCTTGGGGGAAGGGAGACAGTAGTTGGTGTGAGACGTAAAAACAATAATAATTTGTAATCTATCAAGGGGTCAAGAGGGTGAGTGAGGGAGGGGAAAATAGAAGCTGATACCGAGGTTTCAATAGAAAGCAATTGTCTGGAAAAGAATGATGGCAGCATATGTACAAATATGCCTGTATCTGATATTCTGTATCCTAGTTTGGTGATTAGCACCTGAGGAATCTTAAAAACTTACAAGAGGCCACCTAAGATCCAACTATTGGCCTCCCCTCACATGGAACAAGAGAGTAGAGAAAACCAAGGACATAAAGAAACCAGTTCACTGTCTGAATACATATAAATCACTGTCTGATCTATCCTGAAACCACAAGAATTAGATAGTGCTTGCCTACCACTCCTGACCCTTCTGACTAGGAACACAGGAGAAGGTACTAGGTAGAAGAGGAGAAAGCTAAAACAAGACTCAAATTCTTAAAAGAGATAAGACTTATTGGACCAATAGAGACTAGAGGAAATCCAGAGACAAATACCCTAATAGCACCATTTTAACTGGGAAGTAAAGGAGCACTCCCAGTGTTCACCTTTCATCTAAATATAAGACTGGCCCACACAATAAACAATATCACTCATGAAAAATCGATTATATTAGGTCAATTGACCTTATCCTAGAACAAGGTTTTTTTTAAAAGAAGCCAAAGGAAGATTCATAAAAAGGTAGCTAGAAAGGTAGATTTATAAAAACAACAAGCAGAATGAAAATCCTGAAAGCCGACATGTTATGAAAAGTGTAGCTGATGTCATGGAGCAATGTATATAAAATTATTAAAAGGGGAATAAAAGGAGGCAGTTTGTATCGTTTTAGTATAGGACCAGACACATAATAGCCACCCAATGAAGGTTTTTTTTTTTAACCTCTCCTCCCACTTTATGGAAAAACCCCATGTCTGGAGCCTTCTCCTCTTCTTCCTTGAGTAGAATTCTGTTTATTCTTGAAGGTCAGCTCTAATTTACCCAAGATCCCTCTAACCTCTGGAGCACACAGAATTAGTGCTCTGGACACAAAATGCTGCCAATTTATATATGTATACCTCCCCCATCAATCACTGAGCTCTGATTTTGAGAGAGAGAGAGAGAGAGAGAGAGAGAGAGAGAGAGAGAGGTTTTTCTGTGTGAATTCCAGTAACATGTATATGGAATGTGAGTACTTGATAACAGGTATCTGTAGCATCAAACCTCTCCTCTAATTGGCCTGGCTCTGATTCTGCTTATCTTCCACTACTTCAGATCTTACCCTTGGCTACAGCTCAGTAGGATGAAATGGTACATGGTAAGACTCTTTCTCTTTTACCTACATCTCTGACTTGAGGAGTTTCTTCCATGGACATAGAATGCAAGCCCTTCACCCACAGCCTTTTGCTCCCAGGACCATTAAAAAGGGATTCCCCCTCCCTTTCTTTTCTGAAGCCTGAAGCAGATCCAAGGTCTTAGGTTTTTAATGCTCAAATGGGCATGTCAGATCTCCTCTCAACATAGCTCCATCCTCCTGTTCTGCCTGATATGGTTTACATCCTTCAACTGGACGCTTTGCTGTGTTGAGAGCTGCCAATGAGCCAATGGCACAATGGAATATGGTGCTGCCAGGTACCAGACCTTTCTTTCATTTAGTTGCCAATGGGACCATGGTGATCTGTAGACCACCAGGCTTTTCTTCAGAGTCTACCTCAATCTGAAAGCTCTCCCTAGAATCTGTTCAGCATCATGGCACCATTTGGCCTGCGCTGGTGGATGAGTGTCAGTTGGGAATTGACCTTAAGACTCCCAAACGCAATGGGAGAATGTCACCCCTGGACCAATACCGTCTCACACTCACTTTGTGAGTAAATGGTAGACTCTTGACAAGCAGGGGCTCGCTTTCACTCTGGCAGATGGTTAATAAATATTTTTCATTTTGCTTGGAAAAAACCCTCCGATCCTTTTTTCCCTCGCCCCTGTGAGGGCGAATGCGTTGGTGGGTTTTATATACTATACATCACAGTGTAGTGAAAAGAGCTTTGTACTAACAGTCAGGGGATATGAGTTCTAGAATAGGCTCATTTGTTTGCGGTGTCACTTTGGGGGCTTTACTTATTGAGTGCCTCTGTGCTTTCATCTATCAAATAGCAATGCTAATGACTGCTACATTTATCTCAGCGTTGTGATACGAAGTGAAATAATATACATTAAAGTAATTTGGAAAGTGCCATAGCTATATGTCAAGCAGTGTGTAAAACACATTGTATGCCTTCTGGTAGCCTATTGGGAGCATAGAGTTCTCCCCATTTTAAAGAAGAAAAAAACAAGCTTAGCTTGGCTAAGTAATAGTCTGAAGATACCCAGCTGGTGTTGGAGAGATCTGGACATTTCTTTTCTTTTCTTTCTTTCTTTTTCTTTTTTCCTGCCACATCACTGCCCTGGTGGGAGTAGGAAGCCCAGCCTTGCTCCTGGAGAGCTACTGTTGGATTTGAACGGCCAACCCTGTGGGTCACAGTCCTGCCCACAACCTCTGTGCCACCAGGGCTCAGCCCAGTCTGTGTCTTTTCAAGTCATTGAATACCCTTAACTGCCATGTTAGGGCTTTTCCATAACCAATTGTATGTTTGAATGCAGTTTTAAATTGTATTCAAACAATTTGAAATGTATTTTTATTTCCTTATTACTTTGAAACGTGCATAAAGAATGAGTGTTTCAGAGCCCTGGTGGTGAGTGATTATGCGCTGGGTGGTTGATCCCCATGGCCGGCACTTCGAAACCACCAGAGCTCTAGGGGAGAAAGACTGGGCTTTTGGCCTCTATAATAAGTTACAGTCTTGAACACCTGCATTGACTCTATGGCAGTGTGTAATCGGGAGGTTTATTGTGGCAACATGGCCAATGATCACATGTGAGATTAATTAAAGGGCAAAGAGATAAATGGCTCGGCGAGCCTCGCCTGTCTGGTCTCTTGCTCTTTGATCATCGGATCAGTGTGTGGCTGCCTTGTTGGTTCTGTGCCTCCATTTGCAAGCTAACTACCTGTCGGACACCTAACTTGTGGACTGTGTCACTGTAATTTGAGGTTCCTTCAAGACCTGCTTCACCATGCTTCTGGAATATATGGCTCTTGAGCTGGGGACTGTCGGACCCTGTCATCTGGATGATTGTTGGTGACCTGACTTGCTGTTTGCTGCCTGTGGCCAGATAGCCTGAATTGCTCTGCAGAGGGCTACCCGGCATCCCTGAAGACTTGAAGGATTGCCAGTGGATTAGTTGTCTCATGGAAGTGAGTTGCACTGAGCCATTTGTACTGCTTTATAGATTAACTGTTTATCTCTTACGTTATCTAGCTATCTAAATATCTATCAAGTATATATAACATTATTAGTGTTCTGGTTTTGTTTCTCTAAAGGACCTTGTCTAACATACCGTGAGTCTATTTTTGAGTTTTTTTATCCTTGTGGTCCAGGTGGCCTAGTGGACAAACTCTGGGCTGCTAACCTCAAGGTCAGTTGTTCTAAACTACCCATTGCACCATGGGAGAAAGAGTTTTTTTATTCCCTTAACGAATTACAGGCTCAGAAACCCACAGGGGCAGTGCTCCCCTGTCCCACAGCGTCCTCATGAGTTGCAATCAACTCAAGGGCAGTGATCTTGGCGAGACAATTTTTGTAAAGTGTTGAAAAGCAAGGAGGTTTCTCTGAAGACTAAGGGGACTTGACTCAAGTTATGGTATTTTCAATGATTTCATAGGCACGTGGAAGTTGGACACGGAATAAGGAAGACAAATCATGAAAGAAGACCACGATGCATTTGCATCCTGGTGCTGGCGGAGAAGAGTGGACGCATCACGGACTGCAGAAAGAACAAACAAATCTGTCTTGGAGGCGGCATAGCCCCAATGCCCCTTAAACGAAACGCCAGGAGGGTGAGATGTCATCTCGAGGACTTCGGGCATGTTGTCGGGAGAGACCAGGCGCTGCAGAAGGACATCCAGCTTGATAAACTGGCCGGGCGGTCAAAGCGAGTAAGACCCTTGACAAGATGAACAGACACTCTGGTTGCCACAATTGGCTTGAACAAAAGAACTATTGTCAGCTGGCGCAGGATGGGTCAGTGTCTTGTTCTGTTGTGTGCAGGGCCACTATGTGTGAGAACTGATCTGATGGTTCCTAATCACCACAACAGCGTCCTTGTAAGTGGTTCTCTGGGTGACTCAAAAGGTTCTCATTTGACTTTTGGTGGATGTTGGTCTTTTGGCCATAGTGAGTTGGCAAGAAACTTCTTCAGGGCTTGGTGTCTTGCAGTGTGTTTAAAAGTTTTAAAAAAGTTTTTCCATGTCCTGGAAAACCCTTATCTCTCCTGCCGTCTTAATAGATAATTTGGCAGGATAAAGGATTCTAGGGGAGACGTTGGTTTCCTTCAGCTTTTTGGAAGATATCAGCCCACTCTCTCCTCCTCTTCAAGGTTTCTGATGATAGTTCTGAGCATATTCTTACCTGAGAGTCATTGTATGTGACTGTCTTCCTTTATCTTGCTGCTGTTCAGATTTTCTTTTTTCTCAAAGTTGGATAGTTTAGTCTTAAATACCTTGGTGAGTCCTTCCTGGGGTTTAATCTACTTGGTGCCCTCAGGCTTCCTGTATGAGTGATTGATTCTCATTCCTTAGGGTGGGGAAGTTTTTCCCCAGAAATTCCCATGTTAATTTAGCTGTTGACTTCTTTGCTGTGTCATGTTCTGGTAGGACAATAATTCAGATGCTGTTCCTTTTCATAGTATCAGTCATTGATCTCAGATTTTCTTCTGCTTCTTTTATTATCTTTTGATTGTTTTTCTTGTTTGCCGAGGTCTGCCTGATTGTCTTTGAGATCACTGATATGGTTCTCAGTCTCCTTTAGTCTGTTTGTGAGATCGGTGATCAAGTGTGCAGCTTCTGCTACTTCAACCATTACCTCCTGTATTTCCTTTTGATGTATGGACTTCATCCCTCTATCATTTTATAGTCTCTGTAGCTTCCCACATTTGCTGCATGACTCCAAGCAACCTTCTGAAAATTTCTTTTTGTGACAGATCCAGGTTAGAGTCTTCTATGAGTGTCGTTAGCTCTGCTGATGTGGTTCATCTTTCTTGTTTACTTTTTGGGAGTGATGCAGTATGCTGTTGTTTTATGTAATGATTTTGAAGAACTGGGTGCTATACTTCTGGGAGACCAAGAGGCTCTGCGTTCTCTCACTCTGTGACTGGCAATGCCTGTGGCCTACTATGGAGATTGGTCTGGTTGCTGTGTAGGCAAGAGTGCTACAGTGTCACAGTGACTTAGAGGTCAACAGTGGTGAAAGTTGGTGAGCACCGGTGGGGACAGCTGTGGGAAATTCAGTCGGCTGGTGGATAGCTCCAGTACGGTGGTTGGGATACAGGGGGCCAATGGGTTGGTGGCAGTGCCATTTGGGTCTAAGGTGGGTGACCTACGAGGGGTGGGGGAGTTCCCAGAACTGGGTTGCTGGTCCTCTATATTCACAGTCTAGGCTAGGTTTGAGGCAAGGATGCCCTCTGGGGCTGGGAGGTACTCTCCACTAATCCTCTTGCTGCGTGGGCTGGGAGCAGATGGGGCATCAAAGATCCTTGAGTTGCAGTAGATCCAGGTAGTGCCAGCTGAGGACCCAGGGCCAGGTGCTTGCTTGGCCGGCCTTTAAGGACCTGGTCTGCCACTCCAGGAGATGCAACTTGAGGTGGGCCTGCAAGGTTCTGGTCCACACCTCCCTTTTCCTTCAGCCCATTCTGCTTCCCGACTTTGAGTCTGCCAAACACACGTGGTAGTAAGCTCTCCCAAACAGTCATTTTTTTTTCTTCTCATTTTGGTGGTCTACATTTACTCTCACAATCAGGAGGGTGCCTAATATTTCCAAAGCACCATGCCATGAGGAGAGGGGGCACTCTCTTTCTTCAAGAAAGAAATGGAAAGAAATTTCTTTTCTTCAGAAAAGAAATGGAATACAAAATTCAAGACTTTTCTTTTTGAAATATAAAGAAAAGAGTCTGGTACACACATGTCTAGGGTATGCGTCACTCGGAAGTGGAATCTAAGAGGATAAATGAACCAACTCTGCGCCCTTGAAAATGGCTTCATCTATGAAGAACAAGAAAAGGAAGAGTCAGACCAGATGGGCAAGCATCACACTTTGGAATCTGTGAGGCAGAATCAGGGTCAATGTTGCAAGGCTGTTAGATGGGAAGGAAGATTGCCCCCAGAGAGGTTCATAAGGTTGGGAGGTTGTGCAAAAAATGTAACAGAGGGATCTGCAGCCCCACAAAGGGGAGGGGGAAAGGCGTGGTGGTCACTTGGCCTACTGAAGACGCCACATCTTGTGACTCCTCCCTTTGGCAGACTGTTGGCTAAAAGTCTCTGTTCTCCCAGATTTCCCATTGCTTCACAAAACTTCATAAATTAGGATTTTCCTTTCAGTGTGCGATCTCTAGGTTCCCAAGACCCCTTTAAAAAAATCATTGCGATATGTTAAAGTAATTATCAATGTGTTAATATCACTTTCTTTGCTAGGGCTGGGTTGTTCCCTAAAGTCCTCTGCAGATGCTCCTGATGATGAGTGGGTAAGAAAATGTTGCTTCAGTCAACAGAGTTTCAAGATAAATGACATGAGTCTTTTTCTTTTTGATGGTGGTGGGTAATGCCTTAAGAATACCTTAGCAAATGTGAAATGAGCAGTCAATAAAACTGTGGACCATCCTGCATTCCTATCATTAAGTGGTAAGGTATAAAGGTTACCCTCTAAAATTCTTTACAATAACTTTAGAATTACAAGCAAACTAACCTTTGAGGTGAATTAAAAAAAAAAGGGTCTTGGGATGTGGAAGAATTTGTGTCTTGCAAAGTTTCCTTTTTTTTTTTGGGGGGGGGGAGGGCATCACTGCTCTCTGGTGGGAGTGGGAGAACCAGCCTTGCTCCTGGAGAGCTGCTGCTGGATTTGAACTGCCAACCCAGTGGGTCGCAGTTCTGCACTCAACTACTATGCCACCGGGGCTCAGCCCTGCGAAGTTTCCTTGACAAATGATATTTTCACCTAGTATTTGGTGGTGTAAGACACTAGATAACCCCGTGTCTCACAACTGTGTTTAAGGAAAAGCTAAAAAGGATGACCCAGTGTCATGAAAGGCTGAGTGATATGACTTTACCAGCAATTATTTCGAATTTCACCCTTTTATTTTAGTTTGTGTCAAGTTTGTAAATTAATCTTTTAAATAATTGAGTCTGTGGAATAATTGATCAAGTTAACGCGTGCCCTAAATGTTCACGTAGCTTTGAGGAAAATCAGAGACTAAGGCATTTCACCTGGAAGCATGTGAGAGGTAAGCTGTGGAGTCAATATTCTATACTACTCTTTTCAGTTTAAGGGAACACATTAAAGAGAGGATTTTTTTTGCTAATGCTTTAAACCTCTGGAGAGACTTAAGAAAATATACATTTTCTTAAAAAAGAACATACCCTTGGCAAATGATAAAATACTAAATCAGTCAGACTAGACTGTAAAGAGTTCCTCATGATTGACAAGATCCTTTAGGAAGGAAAAACTTGTTTCAGTACAGTGATAGATATGTTTTATGCTTCTCGAATCATCATACTATAATGCATCTTTAACCATTTTGGCAAGTTAGAGAGCAGTGGAATCATGAGGAACCTCAGACGCAAACAGAAACTTTATGAATGTCCCCATTTATTCTCTAACTGTAAACCTGGTATGACATATGATAGAATCTTTTATGATGCCGCATGGCAATGCTTTGGAATCAGTGAGCACGTTTATTTCAGAGTGCACAAGAGAGTATGCTTTATGTGAAAGTGGCTTGCCCTGTCAGAGAAAAGAATAGTGACCCCAAATAAACCTTAGTGTTTTCTTAAATGTAATTTCTTGAATGAGATTACACTTCTTAGCTGGCTTCTGATTTCTTCTGGGAAATCAGCAAGCCAGTGGAAAACGACTTTTAGTCCACAGGAAAGGAAAGAATAGAGAACCAGGTATTTGTTTGGACTGATTTGTTTTCGACAGAGAAAGAGAGCATTGTTTGGACTGATTTGTGTAAATGAATAAACAGAATTTTAGCATTTAAAAATCACTTCCCTCATTTATGTCATTTGCTCATTATATGCATATTGTTTTCTTTGTGGTAAATAGTTCATAGGTTCTTATGATAGAGAAAAATTAAAACACACCTCTTGTGTAGTGAGAGAATGATCTCTCTGTCTCAGGTAAGTTTATCAAGGTATAAGCATTAATGATTAGGCCGTCTGGAACTTCCACCTCCCCCCAAATCACAGCCTGTTATTAAAAAGCAAGCTGAAGTTTTCTTGTAGTGACTAAATTTCATATTCTTTGATCGGAAGCATAGCTAGTCTTCCTTAGGTTGAGTGGTTGGTATTTAGAATGGGAAAACGGATTACTGCATTTCTCACAAATAATACATCTTATTACACAATACACAATACACACAAGACATCAATACACAAATAGCACACAGGTAGCTAATGTGTGAAGGAGTCATACAGTTTGCAAAACCAAATAGCATGCATGCTAAATGTGTAAACTTATGGTACGTAAGGGATGATAGGGATGTTTAAAGATAATACTAGCTGGTCGACATAAGACAGGCCGACATCTGTGTGCTTTATCTTGAAAGTCACGATGAGACAATGTTGCTATGTGTTATCTGAGAAGCCCTAGGGACATTGGAGGTTCCCTGTTGGGCTGCTCACCTCAGGGCCAGCAGTTCTAGTCCACCAGTTGCTCTGATGGAGAAAACAGAGGCTGCCTACTGCCATGAACAGTACAGTCTCAGAAACCCACAGTGATTTCTACTCTGTCTTACACAGCTACGAGAGAGGATAGCTTGGTTTTGTCTGCAATTTATTTGCTGATTATGTAAAAAGACAGCCCATTATCATAAAAATACACTGGTGACAGGAACTAGGAAGAATGTGCAAGCATATGTTACTGTGTCACTAAAAGCTCTCCTTGTTGAAAATGATTGACACCCTCTTCTGTCAGTCTTGTTGAATGTTATAGGACCTCAATAAAAGCAATCACAGCTTTGTTACATTTCGCTTGTTGATGCTTTGATATCACACCACTGTGGATTTCACTGGGTATTGATGCTGGTGTGGTTGGATCCAGAGCTCATGGCGCTGGAATTCCGTGTGCCTCGCTCAGTCTCCTGTGTTGGCTTTGCTGCTTGTTGGCTTCATTCTCATATGGGTTTGCTTCACTTGGAGAAAGTTGCAAATGTAACCCTCAGCAGACATCTTCGGAGGCTGTCATCTGAAGAGAGCCTCTCCTTTGGCATGCTAAAATGATTGACCAACAATGCTTTTTCATTTGGCAATATGATTTTATCATACCTTCTTGACTTACACATTTGAACCCAAAAGTAACTGTACTCAAAATGCTATGAAAGTTTGTGACTTGTATCTCGATCTCTATCAGTGATGGATACTGTTTTGTGGATGGAGTGGATTTGCAGGTAGACTCACTTCGACAAACGTGGTTCTGTCAGCAAATCAAGCACACAGTCAGGGCTGAGCCCCGGTGGCGTAAGTGGTTGAGTACAGGACTGCGGCCCACGGGCTTGGTGGTTCAAATCCAGCAGCGGCTCTCCAGGAGCAGGGCTGGGTCGCTCCCGCGACCACCAGAGGGCAGTGATGCCCCCCAAAGCCACAAACAAACAAACAAACAAAAACAACACAGTCATCTGAAAAACCAGTTTCTACAGATGATATCCTCCCATAAAGATTTTCCAATCCTTGAACTCCATGCTGCATATGAATCCTATATGGGATGAATACCTTGCTCATACCTTCTCTATTAGAATAAATAATAAATTCTGCTCTTATTTTTCATGTTAGATATTGCATGGTGATCTCCCCATCCTTTCACAATAAGACAGCTCATTCATTTCCTTCTGTTCTTCCCCATAACAAAACAGAATCAATCAGTGCTGTTTGTAGGCATACCAAACCAAGCCAGATCCATGGCCATTGCGTCGATTCTGACTCACAGGGACCTGACATGGGGTTTTCCAGATTGTAAGTCTTTATGGGAGCAAAAAGCCTCAGCTTTCTCCTGTGGTGCCACTGATGGCCTCAAACTACTGACCTCATCATTAGCAGTCTGACACTCAGGCCACAGCAGCACTGGGTTTAGGACTTAGGAATATAGGCCATTATAGCTGCTCAGTGTAAACTTCAGGGTCGAAACAGTCAGCATAGCTATTTACTTGTTGATCTTGGTCATTATGTATTATTGGTGTAGTGAGTATCATAGACAAAAGTTTTCTCTTATGGAGCTTATATCCTCATGGGGGTTTAGTCATGTAAGCAGACATTATCATAGTGGGGGCAGTGCGGTTTTCATGGATAACAGGGTCACTGAATACATTTGCTGGGGTATTTCGCATTTGTTTCAAAAACAAAATGGCAATAAGATAGGAACTTGGAAGTCATGGAGGATTGAGCCACCTAGAAGGAGCCTGGGATTGGAGAGAGAATGCAGGTGGGTGAAGACATGATCTGAAGTCTCTGTGTTCGCGCCCAAGGAATCTCACCTCCTGGTAGATTCCTCTCTGTGTGGTGCGTGGTCTGTGTGACCAGTAGCAGCAGTGTACAGGGGGAGTGGATAGTCTGTCAGGTCTATTAGGTGATGAAGCGACTCTGGTTTCCATCATGAGACCTTTCTTGCAGGCTCTCTCAGCTTGCTTGCTCTGGAACTAAGCACCTGCAAAGTCCTATGGAGAAAGCCAAACCGAGAGGCCACAACTGAACTCTCCTGCCATTAGTTAGAGAGGAACGCAGTCCTACCAATAACTGAGGCCACTTGGAAAGGGGTTTCCCTTCAGTTGGATGATCCATCCCCAACTTTGGCAGCTCTGGCCAGCAGTTTACTGTGAGCTCATGAGAGACTCTGAGTCAAAACTACAGGGCAGAGTCTCCCTGGCCCAGAGGTCTGGTTCCATCAGGGCAAACCCATGTGGCTTCCCCTCCGGCTCCTCCATCCAGGTTCCAGGACTCAGAATCTATCAGCATGCCACCATCATGTCTTGCTGGTAGACTGACTCCCAGAGACTGAATCAAGTCTCTCTTCTCCAATTGGGAAATACCGTGAGACTTCCCAGAATTCTCAGGAGAAAGCCATGCCCACACAGAGGTCTCATTGGCTATCTCCAGATTGACAGGCTAGACTCCACCCCTAGACTCCAATCATGAAATTGACACATGAGTACATGACTGCCACACTAGGAATTCCTAAAATTAAGGAAAACCAGGATGAAATTGAGGACTTGAAATAAACTACATAGGGAGTGATTTTTAAATACAGAGAAAGTGTGAATCAATGAGAAATGACAAACTAATGTTAGAATCAGGGGGTCAGAGCCTGACAGACCTATAAATGAAGAGTTGCTGTAACATTTTTGGGCATTCTTAACTCATTGTAGAACCAGTGACCATCAGATTCACATCAAATCATGGTGACCCTCTGAGTGTCACCTTTCTCCTGAGATGCCTTTCAGTGGACTTGAACCTTCAACCTTTCAATGAGCCGTTAGGAGTGTTGATCATTTGCATCACCCTGGGATTCCATTTTCAGCAGAAGAGCTTTAAAACATGTTTTAAAATAAACACCAGTTGTAAATAGAATACACTGGAACTATATGGTCGCACACGTAACTCTAAAAAGTAGTATGATGATTAATGCTATGGTTGCCAATGCTTTTGTTTTTGTTTTTTGGGCATCACTGCCCTCTGGTGGTGTGAATAGGATGCCCAGCCTTTGCTCCTATGGAGTCACTGCTGGAATTGAACCTCCATCCCAGTGGGCCGCAGTCCCGCGCACAACCACTGCGCCACCAGGGCTCAGGCCGCTATGTTGCCAATGTTATGATTTCTTTTGGTTATGAAATCTTTATATGTTTTGAGAATTCTTTATTTATTCTCTAATGAAATGAACAAGGCAGGCACCAAGCAGACAGTGTGCTGGGAAGGGTGCCTTTCCAGTTGGTGACCCAGTGAATTTGAAGTTCCTGAGAAACATTCTAATGTGGGATCTGGCCCACATCGGGGGTGGGGGGGGTGTCTTAGGGGATGGTTGTATAGTTGAAGGGAAGAAATTAGGAGACAGACAAAAGTTTTGGGGCGCTCAGGAACCAGGTCTGGGAGAGAAAGAGAAGATGTATTCTTATATCAACTTGGGTAGACCCAGGGTATGCCAGCCTCCCTAATTACTGGTAGCCACACAGATAACAAAGTGGGCTATACCTTAGCCCTAGAGGTCCACTGGGGGAGTTCCCTGGGGGAGTAACCTAACACCAGTGCTGGGGGTAGGTAAGGGGGCGTGACTGTCCGAGGACCAGAGCAAGCAGTGGTAACATGTCTGCTCCTTTAGGAAAAGCTGCAGACCAGATAGCAATCAGCCACATGCTTCTAGGAGGTAGCTTTAAGGCAGCACTATTCTGGGAGGATATTGTGGGGATGAATCTTAATTATGAGAATGTGATTGGGACTCATCTCTCACTCACAGGTGTGAAGGCCTCCCTTCAATCCAGCACCCTGGCCTCTCAGGCTTCTTAACATATGAGAATAAAGCATTCATCCGCATCCATTCTCTTCCCAACCCTCCGTTTCTCACAGTCTAAGACACTGGATGTACAGGTCAGGGATTTGGAAAGAGGTCTGGACAAGAAATACAGACCTGGAAGTTATTCACTGACAGGTTCCGTTGAAGCCTGAAGACAAGCAGAGATAGAGGCAGAAGCAGCATTTAACCTAGCAGTACTCACCTGCACCCTCTATTTCCTGCATTTTGATTTAGGAGTCTGGGGAGGATTTCAGCTAGCTTTTCTTCAAGGGATTTGCTGCCAAGCTGGAAGGTTGATGTTAAATAAGCAAGTAGAATCATTAAGAACCAATGCTGATGAAATAACAGACAGACACCAGACAGGATGAAGGTGAAATGTCGAAAATGTTTTTTTTTTTTTTTTTTAAACAGGATGACTTTTCACAGGGAGTCAGGGAAGAAAATTAAACATTTCTGCAAATAGTGCCTCATGTTTCCACTGATTAGCCTGTTTCAAGATGAAAAAGGGAGAACACAGCTTCACCTCCGGAGGTAAAAAAACAAATGAAAGCTGCCACCGTAGAAGGCTTGGTCGGAACACTGAAGGGTGAAAGACATATGGCCCCAAGGGCCCACAAATCAAATCAAACAAGAGAGGAATGCCATCTGAGAACACCCTAAAGGAAATGTTCTATTGGGTTTTGCTGACACTTGGTCTGTGGAAATCTGTAAGCGAGAAAGATAAGAGGGCCTATAGTATATGTCAATGTCCCCAAGAAAATGGATGTTTTCCCTGCAGCCAGATTAGATCAAGGAGTCTACCCCTCAACAAATAGAAACAAGTAAAACATCGAGAGAGAGAGAGAGAGAGAGAGAGAGAGAGAGAGAGAGAGAGAGAGAGAGAGACCTGGGTCTCTTCACTTTCATAGTCCCCTTTCCATTCCTCCTCCCTGTGTCCTCAAAGCAGCACCAGAATCAAAGAGAGCTCACTCACTCACTCACTCACGTGCCGACTGTTATAGGAGCTGATCTATAGGACAGAATAGAACTGCTCTTGGGAGGACCCAAGGCTGTAAATCTTTACAGGAGCAGACAGTCTCATTTTTCTCCCCAAGAGGGCCTGGTGGGATTTGAACTACTGACCTTGTGCTTAGTGGACAGAGCAGCAAATTTCAACCTCATAATGCCCTCCCCCTAGTAATCTTCAATAGTAATCATAATCTTGATATGCAGGGAAGGACACAATCAGATTATGGAAAACAAGTGAACACAGACTTATGGGGAGAGTGGAGGGATTTTTTTCTTTAAAAAAAAATCACCCTGATTCTGGGGTATGGGCAACAGAGAAGTGGGTAAGGGACACATCAGACAGTGTACAATATGACAAAATAATGACAATTTGTAAATTATTAAAGGGGAATGGAGAGGGAGGGGAAATGTGAGGAGGTGATACCAAGGGCCTAAGTAGAAGGAGGATATTTTAAGAATGATGATGGCAACAAATGTACACATGGGATCTGTATACAATAATGTATGTATTGATCATGAAAACTTGTATGAGCCCCCAATAAAATGATTTTTAAAAAATCACCCGGTTACCAACAAAACTATAGAGGCTGAAGAGTCTGTGTTCAGGATCTTCTTGTAAATAGAAAAATTCAACTCCTATTCATAATAACGCCTGAGTAAAAACCATGGAGAAAAAAGGATGAAAATTACTAACATCACCACAGACTAGTAGGAAGAGACACATTTTTCATGCATGCTTTATATTTTCAAAAAAGAATGAGCCATGAGGAAAAATCAAGTTCAAGATAAAAAAATGAAGACAGATGACAGTATCTAGGGGCGCTATTTATTATGCTACAAGCTAAAATAACCTTTTAACTATATTATATACTTCACATTTCTCTAAAAGTCACTAAAGTATTTAAAGAATGAGACCATCCTTTGTCAACATTTTACCTTCTTGGCCATGACTCTTATAAAAATATGTAATAATATACCTCTTTTTTCTTTCTTTCTTCATGTACAATTTAAGGTTGTAGTAATAATGAAGGCCAGTGTAGAGATTCTACTACGATAGTTATTTTTAACGGTTACTATTGATTATACTTTTTATTATTGCAACGCGACTCATTTTTACAGGGTGATGAGCATAGTGCAGGATAGTATTAAATATAAAATCCCATCCACCAACAAAGTAGAGAAGGTGAAGATTTAGAGAGTAGCATAATTCTCTGACTTGTCAAGTTCTGTAAATATCATATTCCAAGAAAGTGTGGAGAAAACCAGAGGTCTAGGGAACAAAGACAGGATGGAGACTGGACTATTCCAACCAGGCTGAAGGCTGGGTGGGCAGGGTTGAATGAACACTCAGAGAGAGGATGTTGGTAGGAAGATCTCTGAGATAGTGCACCCCAAAAATGAAAGCTAAAACTCACATAGTGAGTTCATGACTTATAGGCACTATCACTGGTGTGTTAGTCCGGGTAGACTAGAGAAACAAACTCATAGACACACATATGGATATAAGGGTACGGTTTATATACAAGAGGAATGCAACACTGAGGAAACATCCCAGCCCAATCCAGCCAAAAGTAGTAAGTCCGATATTAGCCCATATGCCCGATATCAATCTATAAAGTCTCCTTCCGACTCACGAAGTCACAGGTCAGTGGGTACAGGATCCTGGTGCTGGCAGGATTCTCCCCATGGCTCCTCGCTTCCAGGACTCAGGGTCCATCCACAGCATCCAGTGGTGGTAGAAGCAACTCAGCACTGGCAGGGATCTCCGTATAGCTTCTCCAGCTTCAGAGGTCTGGTTCCATCAGGGTAAGGCTGTGTGGCTTCTCCTCTGTTTCATTGGACACTGCCATCTTGTCCATAGTTCATTGTCTCTGAGACTAACTCCCAACAACTGGGGAGATAGCTTCTCATCTCCATGAGGGAAATATCGCGAGATTTTCCAGACGTATCAGGATAAAGCCATGCTCACACAGAGGCCTCATTGGCTACTCAATGGCTATCTACAGATTAACAGCCTCGACTCCACTTCTACATCTCAATCATGAAATTAACATAAGCACATGACCGCCACAACTGGTTTTCGCCGATGCATTTATGGGATCCTTACAAATTTAAGTACTATGCTTCCGAGGGCAGTGGTGGCCAGGAGAGGACATCTTGAGTGGCTCATTTCTGGCTCCTACATGTTGTTCAGTGGTGGGTTGAGTGTGCCTATGGTTTGGAACAGATTTTGGCAGAGCTCATGGACTAAGACAGAATAGGAAGAAAGACCAGCCCTTGGACTTCCAAAACTCAGTTAAGGAAGTCTTTATGGATTACAATGATTTTTTTTGGCAATCAATCATGGGGAGGATGAAGAAGCAAACCATAATTCATTCCCTTGAGTACACAGGTTACTGCGAGTCAAGAGTTGCCCCCTGACAGCTAACAATGACAGATACTCCACTCATCTGAAAGTTGAGGGAACTTAAAAAAGCTCCAGTAAAAACTGAATGGAAAGGAAAGGAAATTTCCCCATGAACATCTTGAAGCCCCTTTCAGATGAAAAAACTGAGACTCAGAGAGGTTAGGCAATTGATTCAAGGCTATACGTGCTAAGGCCAGAGTTTTATATTTGGCAGTAGGTCTCTGGAGTTCATGCTATGAACAACTATACTCCATCTATCTTTTACACTTGGGAAATAAGCATACCTTGTGTCTATTTAATTTTTAGAAGCATCAATTTTTGTGTCTGAAAAATAAAGATGCTAGGTCTTGGAGCAAAGTCTAAATCAAAGAATTAAATGGACTAAAAAACACTGCTGTAGGACTGATTCTGAGACAGCATCTCTATCATCCTTCACGACTAACTCATAGGGAGCCTAGAGAGCCGGCAGAAGGGTCTCTGTAAGTTTTTGAGACTGCCTGACGTACAAACAAATCTGTCTCAAAGGCAATGTAAGCAAAAATCTTCTTAGAAGTGAGGATGGCCATATTTCATCTCCCAGCATGTAATTCGAACATGTGATCAGGAGGGATTAGTGCCTGGAGAAGGACATCACGACTGGCAAAGCAGAGGGGCTGTGATGGATTGACACAGTGAAGGAAAGAATAAACTTACAAATAACTGTGAGGCTGGGGGCAGGCCAGGGCCGGGCTTCCATATGTTGCACATAGTGGTGAAGGTACCTAACCATAATGACATCAGCAAACATAATGATCACCACAGGAAGATGTCGGACTGCGAACTGCAAGGTCTGTGGCTCAAAACCACCAGTCGGTCTGGGAGAGAAAGATGAGGCCTTCTGCTTCCCTAAAGACTTACAAGGTCACTGTGAGTCAGAATTGACATGCTGGCATGTTTTTTTTTTTTTTTTGATTTTGGCTAGGTTTGGTTTTACTCAGCAACAACAACAAAAAATCCTCAACATCTTCTCTGGCACAGGCAGTGTTTTAAGCCATCGCCAAATGTTCACCAATCTCTGACATGCTTTCTCTAAAGGTTGGATTGATTGGCCTGGATGCCCACTGACAATTCCTCATTCCACATCCACCTTTCTGATGAAAAGGCAATCAATTAAAATAAATCCCTTCACTTTATATGTAAGTACCATAATGCAAGCATCATCCTGGGGCTCACATTCTGATATTAGAAGAAGCTGTGAAATTACACGGCAATAAACACTAAAGTCCTAGGATTAAACACTCCAATAGAAAATGACTCTTTAGTCCCCAAATCATTTTAAAAATAACTGGAGGTTATTATTTATATAGTGATGGGCATAAAGTAAAGTTCATTAAATACCTCAAAGGCTGAAAAGCCTTTGGTTTGTTTTTCAACTGGATTTTTAAATATTTAAGAATTGTCTCTATTCTTAAAATATTTAGACACAGGCATGAATTTTAAGGTTTAAACATTGCTTTCAAAAGGGAAGAGAGTTCTCTGTTTAAGATTTCATGACAAACACCCACTCATGCCATCATGTACTTATGAATAATGTGGATGAGTGGCTTACCATTCTACAGCTAGCATTTAGAATGAAGATTGAAAGCTGTGTTTTCAGTGGTACTGTGACAAATTCAGTGGACACAAGAGCCATTCCACTCACCCAACTCATTGACATTGTATGACTTTATAAGGACTCTATAAGGGTTTCCAAGACTGTAAATCTTTCAGGAGTACCAGATTCATCTTTCTCTTGAGGAGCATCTGGTGGGTTTGAACCAAGGAGCCAACTCCCAGAACCATCAAGTATGCTTTAGATCTTGAATGCAAGCATTATATCCAAACCCAGAGTCCCAGGGTGGGGCAAATGGTTAAGAATTCAGCTACCCAGATGGGCATTGGGCCTCTCTTCAAGTGCTTCCTTGATGTCAGAACACTTTGTTCTATTAATCTGGCAGTCCATGATGCTCACCTTCCTAACACGTCACTGAAGCCAAATGTGTGTATATAGAAAAGTGGTGAAGAAAGCTGATGGTACCCGGCTATCAAAAGATATAGCATTTTGGGTCTTAATGGCCTGAAGGTAAACAAGTGGCCATCTAGCTCAGAAGGAACAAAGCCCACAAGGAAGAAGCACACTAGCTTGTATGACCGCGAGGGGTTGAAGGATTCAGGTATCAGGCATCAAAGAACAAAAAAATCATATCATTGTGTGCCCACCTTTCTGATGTGATTGCTGAAGACAAATGTGTGCACAAGCAAATATGGTGACAAAAGCTGATGGTGCCTGGTTATCAAAAGATTGGTATTTGGGATCTTAAAGGCTTGAAGGTAAACAAGATTCCATCTAACTCAGAAGCAACAAAGCCCACATGGAAGAAGCACACTTTGTGACCACGAGGCGTTGAAGGGATCAGGTACCAGGCGTCAAAGAACTAAAAATTATATAATTGTAAATGAGGGGAGTACAGATTGGGGACCCAAAGCCCATCTGTTAGTAATGGGATATCCTCTTACAGAAGGGTCTTGGGGAGGAGATGAGCCAGTCAGGGTATAGGACAGCAATGATGAAACATACAACTTTCCTCTAGTTCTTCAATACTTCCTCACCCCCACCCCACCTCTATCATGATCTGAATTCTACCTTACAAATCTACCTAGACCAGAGGATGTACACTGGTACAGATAGGAGACAGAAACATAAGGAATCCAGAACAGATTATCCCTTCAAGACCAGTGGTAAGAGTGGTGACACTGGGTAGGTGAGGGGAAGGTGCGATAGAAAGGGGGAACCAATTATAAGGATTTACATATAATCTCCTCCCTGGGATACGGACAACAGGGAAGTGGGTGAAGGGAGACATTGGACAGGGTACAATATGACAAAATAATAATAATTTATAAATCATCAAGGGTTCATGAAGGAGGAGGGAGCAGAGAGGGAGGGGGAAATGAAGAGCCAATATCAAGGACTTAAATAGGAGGAAAATATTTTGAGAATGATGAGGTCAACAAATGCACAAATGTGCTTGGCATACAATGTATGTATGTATGTATGTATGTATGTATGTGTGGTGCTGGAAGAGTTGTATGAGCCCTCAATAAAATGATTAGAAAAAAAAGGTCTAAAAGGCTGTATGTCCCCATTTTGGGATATGTGATTCCACCATTAAAAAGAAAAAGAAAAAAAAAAAGAAAAAAAGAAAAAAAGGAAAAATTTAGCTACCAAATGAAAAGTTGTGTACTCAAACGTAATCAGAGATACTTCTGACAAAAATCACCCAGTGATCTATTTTCCAAAGTTCACACCCATTGAAATTCCTACTGAGCACAGTTCTATTTCAAACCACACAGGAATCCCACGAGTCAGAGTTGATTTGGAGAAATTTTTTTTTTTTTGGGGGGGAGGGGCGGGGAGGCATCACTGCCCTCTGCTGGTCGTGGGAGCTACCCAGCCTTGCTGCTGTTGGATTTGAATCGCCAAGCCAGTGGGCCGCAGTCCCGCACTCAACCACTATGCCACCGGGGCTCAGCCTGAAATTTTATTTTTAATATAAAAATTTAGCCCCTTTCTAGACTCACAAAGAGAGACGTCATTAAATAACAAGGGTATTCAGAGTTATTGGCCTTATTTATGTATTCAGTATTTTTTTCTCAACCTTTTATAGGTAAAGTCATGGGGAATAAGTGATACCCAGTCTCCCATTGTGCTTAAAGGGTCATTAGACTAGGCAAGATAATGCATGCAGAAACAGACTATAGGTAATCTTTTCTTCATGAGGTTAATCAATATGATTGTTCAGGAAAATGAACTGAGTGACTGGTGGTTGGTCAGTCTTCAAGAATGGAAGAGCGCCACTATTCCTATGAAAATAACTGAAGACTTTTGCAGATGAACATGACTCACAAAAATGTTTTATTGGATGTGTGGGATACTACGACCGCCAATGGAGATATTTTTAAAGTCTAGAGGGATTCTGCTCTCAAATATGTTTTAAGATAACGTAAGAAGCAAACAGATTCTTACTTACTCAGTCGATGTGGTTTAAGAAGGAAGGATGACAAAGTAGAATGCTAGAAAATGACCCTCAGAGGAAAGGCCTTACTCCTCCATGAAAAGAAGAACAGTTCACAATTATATGCATTAGGTTAAATATATATCTGCCTTTTTTGTTTTTGGTTTGAGGCTTAGTTTTAAGATCGGAACTTTTATGCGTTGAATTGACCTCCTACCTACGTAACTCTTGTTGCACAAGGCAACAGGGTAAATAAAGAACTAATACTGTCCAAGAAAAGACAAGGAAAATGCTGCAGGATCAGAGACAATGTCAACTCACACAATATTATTTATGAATATATTAAGGGGAGTTACAGAGCTCTATGGAAGAGATCAAAGTACATGGCCACCTCTGGCCTCAGCTTGCCAAAGAAGCCTTGCATAATGGACAACAATGGTAATGAGCTTTTGGCTGGACGGCGTCTTTTAAAATGGGCTACAAGGAAGCTTCCCAAGTCTATGAGATTGACACATAGACTTGGTCATATTATATTATATGCGGTTCTCAACCTGTGGGTCACAACCCCTTTAGGCCTTGAATGACCCTTTCACAGGAGTTGCCCAATTCATAACAGTAGCAAAGTTATAGTTGTGAAGTAGCAACAAAAATAATTTTATGGTTGGGGGGTCACCACAACATGAGGAACTGTATGAAGGGGTTGTAACATGAAGAAGGTTAAGAACCACTGTATTATAAGATAATACATGGAGTTAATTGGTTTTGGTATGTCCCCTGCAAGATACTCAATGGCTCAGAATATGGATTCATTTTTCATGAAATGGTCTCACTTTAAGGAGGCCTAGTAGTATAATGGGTTCCACATTGGGCTGCTAATCACAAGGTCAGCAGTTCAAAACCGCTAGCTGTTCTGAAGGAAGAAGAGGAGGTTCTTTACTACTGAAAAGGGTTAGTTTTAGAAATCCACAGGGCCAGTTCTGTCCTGTCCTGTGGGGTGGCTGTGAGTCAGAATGGCAGAGAGTTTGAGAGGTGTCATTTGGACTCAAATGATTAGCATTCAGTCACTAACCCACAGGCTGAGGATTCAAACCCACCAGGAGGGCCTTGGAGAAAGGCATAACAATCTAAAGCAGTTTTACTCTGATACACATGGGAGCTCCCAGAGTCAGAATTAATTTGACAACTGGTTTGATTTTTTTATTTTATTCAACTAATTCCACAGTTGTGGTGTTTCATACAACTCCAGGGGAACTGAACTGAGGAGGCTTTATTTTATTATTTTGAGACAGAATGAAATCTGTATTGAGTATTTAAGACACTAGAGGGAAGCACTTGACTGAGCTAAAAGCTCCTCAAAGCTGGAGGGAAGTGAACGCTAATACTTCTCATGTCCTTGTCGACCGCCACCTCCCCTTTATTTTCCTTTAATTTTCTTTCCTTCTTTCCAGACTCTCCTCCTCCCGCTTCCCTCTGTTACCTCTTTTTTCATTTCCCTTGTCATGGTACTATTCTTACAAGTTCTAAAAGAATGCAACATTTTATGCACTCAGAACAAAGAGATTATGAAGCTTGTTCCTACCATAATGGGTACAAATTAGAGATTTAAAAGCACGGTTTATGGTTTTTATTCTTGAATACGCCTAAAATATGTATTAAATTAGTTCTAAGTAATTTTGGGGGATTATGTTTCCTTTCTGCTTGTGCAGTATTGTTTTATTTTGTCTGGGAAGATGTTTCCTGGCATAGTTGTTAGAAAGTTCAAGAGTAACTGACATTATAGTCCACACAAGTGCATGACTTTCTGAACAAGCCCTTCTAACACCACCTTGCTGATGATATGTATGCAAATCGCCTTAGCCATAGAGAAGCCTGGATATTTTAACAGGCCCCGCAGTCATCAAAGTGCTTATGCAGAGATGCTGTGCTCTGAGATGGAAAGGGAGAAGCCCTGGATTAGAATGCCGACTCTACTAGTTCCTAACTGTGTGATCTTAAGGGAAGCTACTAATTTCTCTCCCGGTGTTCGTATCTTTAAAAGAGTGTAAGTACTCACTCATTTCATTGTGTTGTGAGGATTACATTAGATAGGGTTATCTGGCATATAGAATCTTCAATGTCTATTGTCGTCATCATCATCATCATCATCATCATCATCATCATCATCATCATCATCATCATTATCCTTTAGCTCAATCATGTTTTAGCTACATTTCTCAATGAAACCAAGCTAGAATCATTGCACTAACAATGAACAAATATTTAAGCTCTCTTTTCTGGAGCATTTAAACTCCTAAATGATAATTCTTGTTCAATAGGTATAGTATCACCCAATCAAGGCCTTTGAGAATGAGAAATGCCTTTTTAATGTGTTAGTGCTTGACTTAAAATCATTTCTTCATCACATAAAATGTCTATATTTTCATCTTTTTAATTAGATAGCAAAATAGCAAAGGTTATATTTTATAATACAGCTTTAACTTAGTGCAGGAGAAAATTTGAAACTTGACCAGACAGGATATCCTACTGCCCAACCTACCAGTCACTGCAGAGTGAGGATGGGTCACTATAGAACGGTTACTGATAATGTGACATGTGACTAATCTGGAATGAGATGTACTGGTCGAACAGAAAACACACTGAATTTTGAAAATTGTTATATGACAAAAGGGTGTACATATATCCTTAATATTATACTTTGTTCCAATTACATGTTGAATTCACAATGCTTTCTATGGCTATATTGTAGTGAATAAAATCTATTGTCAAATCAATGCCATCTGTTTCTTTGAGCTGTTTTTTTTAAGTATGCTATGAGGAAAATTTAGAATTGCACATGAAACTTGCATTGTATTTTTTACCAGACAGCTTTGTTCCAATTAATTCTGTATTATCAGGAAACATGAAGCATTACTTAGTTTATTCTTTAGCCTACAACAGAGTTATGAAAAGAAATATATTCAGGACAGAGTCACTTAAGGAGCATTTATTGAAAAGAGGTCCCTTCAGCAATCCTTTGAACATCCTTTCCCATTTGCTATCCTTGTCAGTTTTGTGACCGCTGAAGAATTTGCCTTGACTGAAATGTGACAAGTGAAGGTTTTTTTTTCCTTTTCTTCTTTCTTGGAAATGCTGAGTCTTAATGTGAATTATCAGTAGATCCATCAAACGCAGACAAGGAAGAGAACCAGGATCTATTTGCAAGATCCCCTCCAAAGTGATTTTCTCCAATAGTTCACATCAGTGCGTGATGGGTGCTCGGATTAAGGACACCCAGCTGCTCTTCATATTTGAGGCCCACTTATTTCAAAACAGCGTGAGCTCATTCGGGTTCATCTCATTGAACAATTCAGGCATTTACTCCTTAAATAAATACCTTGCACTGTAGGCTGAAGAAGACCGTGGCATGTTTTTTTGCCTTGCGCCCCTTAGAATGTCAGAAATTGTACATGGTTTATAAAAATTCGCACTCATCTTAGAAAGCCTCTCCGCTGTCCCTCCCCCTTCTCTATGTGATTTGAAATCAGTGGTGGTACATGACATCATAGCAGTTTTAACTCTGACATGCATTACATTTTAATTAAGCTTGTTGCCCTGTTGTTTTCCATTTATTAAAGACTGCGGATTACTGGCAGCCCAGGAACCCCGCCAACGTCTCAGTGGCTCCGCTGGCCCCCCACCATCTCACATTCATCCCACAGTTTGGCCACGCTGTAGTTTGTACGAGTCTAGAAAGCATTTTACAACACACAGGGCAGGAAAGGCATCATTTATAATACATGGTAGTTATTCGTTTTTTATTTATAAATCATTTTACTTGGAAGGCTTTTATTTCTGTGCAAGCAGTGAATCCTCCGTTCCGTTTAAACGAACTCACTGTCTCTTCCCATATCCTTTTAAATTTTTGCCTGGCTCCAATATTTCCGTGATAAATATTGAAATAATTTCTTTCTTTTGCCTTGGGCCTCTGCACGACTCTCCACCTAAAAATATATTCTGAGGTTAGATCCCTATTACACTGACTATAACATGGTCAATTAATCTTGGGTGTCTATTAAGTGCTGCTTATTACACTGTTGATTGGATCCAAATTGACTATGAAGATGACCAAAATAACTGAGTGATCGTGCTACCTTACAGATTTCTCAGTGATAGAGCCTACTTTGGATTTGAAGCACAGAGTCGTTCTATTTTTTCGGTCAACTGGTGCTACTAGGACTGCCCATGGTCCCTAGACAATAAAGACAGTGGCAGGTTCTGGGGGAAGTGCTGGTAACCTTCTGGGATGATGGTTATCATGCGACCTTGACTATACTGCTTAGCTTTTTTGTCAAGCCTCCATTTCCTCACATGTCTCTGAAAACTACTCTGGGGGCAGGGATGGCTCAGCACTTTTATGTTGAATTCCATTGAATCCTCACCTCGCATGTCAGCGACTTGGGTCCCCTTGCCAGTCAGTGACTTTTACGCACCGTCCAGCTGTCCATGGAGGCTTGATGCTTCGATGATGTTGGACAGGCTCAGGCGAGTTTCCACAAGAAGACACTCCACAGCCTCGAGAGCTACTTTCAAAATATCACACACTACCCGTGGTCGGATCTCATCCAGTCAGTGGCCACTCACAGCAACTGTTTATGGGCTGGTCTCCTCATGTGAATTTAATAGGATGCTACTAAATAAAGATATCTTGCAAATGATGTCATTACGCAATACTGATTTAAGTTTGTTTGTTATCTTGCTTTCCAAATAACGAAGATTCTTGAACCCAGCCACGTTTTCTTAGGCCTTTCTAGGGGAAGCATCAACTAATGCAGAAGCCAAGGAAAGTGGGAAGTTGCTAGGAATGCAGGAAATGTCAACGTAGCCCTATCTCCATGGTTCCCGAGAGGAATGTCTTTGACCAACTTACAAAGTACTGCCACACTTAAAATTCCCACATTGAGACTGAATGAGCTCCTAGACTATTGTCTAGAGATAATAGTTAACCTCTGAACCACAAAGCAAATATAGCTCCTGCAAGTCTTCCTGAAGCCAAGTCATACTAAATGAGTCAGAATTGAGGGTATCGTGCTTCCTCGTGGGGCCTCTGTCAATTCGGATTCATTATGATCTTAGAAGACAGAGTTGAACTCTTCTTTAGGGGTTTCAAAGCTGTAAATCTTTATGGGAGCAGAAATTCTCATCTTTCTCAGGTAGAGGGGTGGTTGGGTTTGAACCAGCTATCTTGAGGCTAGCGGCCCAATGCTGACTGGACAGGACCATCAAAGCTCCTTCAGGTTCCAAGGAATTAGCAGAGTTAGTAAAGAATATTGGCCTTGAGCACTATGCTCTTTTATAGAACATTGTACCAAGAGCTCCCGGTGGCATCCACCTGTCGCCCTGTGGGAAAAAGCTGAGGCTCTTGATTCCCCTAAAGAGGTCCAGCATCCAGAGCACATATCAACAGCGGAATCCTGTCCAACAAGGCTAACTCGGTGTCCAGATCAATTTGATGGTGGTGAGTTTGAGTTCCTAGAGAAGGACAGCATGCTTGATAAAGTCGACAGGGAGGCTGTGTTAGTCTGGGTAGACTAGAGGAACAAATTCAAGAACAAGCATACGAATATAAGGAATGGGTTTATATACAAAAGGAATGGGACATGGAGAAAGCATCCCAGCCCAGTCCAGTCCAAAGTCATAAGTCCAATATTAACCCATATGACCGAAATCAGTCTATAAAGTCTTCTTCTGAATCACGAAGTCACAGGTCAGTGGGTGCAGAATCCCAGTGCTGGCAGGGCACCTCACCTCCAGGGCTCAGGGTCCATCAACAGCAGAAGCAATTCATTGGTGGCAGAGGTCTTCATCTGGCCGCCCCAGCTTTAGAGGTCTGGCTCCATCAGGGCAAAGCTGTGTGGTCTCTCTGCCGGCTCCTCCAGCTTCTCGAACGCAGCCATCTTGTCTTGTCCGTGATTCATAGACTCTGAGGCTAACTCCCAACAACTGGGGGAGATAGCTTCTCATCTTCACGAAGGAAATATTGCGAGATTTCCCAGGAGTCTCAGGTGAAAGTCATGCCCACATAGAGGTCTCATTGGCTACTCAATGGCTATCTCCAGATTAACAGGCTAGACTCCACCCCTACATTTCAATCATAAAATTAACATAAGCACATGACTGCCACAGAGGCCCTCACTGAAATGCAGTGGTACAGTGGCTGCAAGAATAGGCTTAACCATTGCAACAGTGCTGAGGATGGTACACCAAGCAAGTGTACATAGGGTTGCCATGATCGGGAACTGACTGCGGGGTAGCCAACAGCATCAGAGGAAAATCTGATGCAATCCATTCACTCCCAGAGGGTTCCTTTAGCAGTCGTAAGGTTTGTTTTGAGAGTAAAGTTTCTCAACAAAAGGTTGGAAAATGGTTAAGAAAGATGGGAATTGACAGAGTTCCCATGGGATAATCGGGGTGATTTTGTAAAGTGCAAAGAGGCAGGCATTCTAAGTATTGGTCTAGTACCGACCCGAGGTGCAACCCAGAGAGCGTCATGCAGACACTCTGCTTCAGGCTGGTGTCTTGTAAACAGTGGATTGACAGTCCCCATTTGAGTATTATATCTGATGACTGAAAATGGAGCTGAGCCCCAGTGGCATGGTGGTTGTGTGCAGGACTGCGGCCCACAGGGTTGACGGTTCAAATCCAGCAGCAGCTCTCCAGGAGCAAGGTTGGGCTTCCTACTCCCACCAGGGCAGTGATGCCACACACTCAAAAAAGGTAAGACATAGCACTTTACATATTGTAAAGCATTTTAAGAACTGTCACTAACCTTCACCTCTGAACTATGACTTGGGTAGTTGAGGAGATAGATCTAGGTATACATTTAGACCTTTCTCCTGTTTCAAGAATTACAAACTGGATACCTTTGGCTTTGATAGTTTTGGATTTGTATGATTTGACCCGTCTAATTTACAAAAGAAAACTAAGAGGGGATGCCTTTACTTCAAGAATATCTGAATCCTACTTGCTTTGGATTAAAATAACAGGCTCTAAGACAAAGAATTAAATGTTTCCTTTTGAAGAGGTTAAAGATGGAGCGATTTCTATGGAAAGACAAAGAAGGTTCCCTTTTGTCCTCCTGGTTTGAATTGCCATGCACAGACTAAGCCATTCTTACTCTCTGCCTTGACTATATAGAGATTTGCATATCTCTTCCTTCCTCAAGATTTGTCAATTTTAAAGCAAATCACAATTATGTTGGAAAATAACATCTCAGCATGTTTTTGAAAAAGTTTTAATGGCATCAATTGATAATTAGCTAGCATTTTTTTAGTCTGTCTTATATCTGTTTGACATTTTTCTTGCACAAGCCTAAGGTAATCCAGCTGAAGTGATTTCATTATGATAATTTTTATCAGGGAATGAACTTTAGCTCTGTCCTTAAATTTTCTCATTCTATTTGACCCTGCCGTTCTCTGAAGAACTATGTACATTACATGACAAGTGTATTCTAATAAAATGTTCCTGTTTTGAGGAAGAGTCGCTGTTAGTTGTTGATGGAATTTTAAAAGCAATCGCTAAGATGAGTGATGTAATTTGATATTATATTAAATTCCACTTTCTAGAAATAACAACAGAACATGTCACTGAGCCATATATTGTCATTTAGAATTTCTCAAGTCGTTAGCTGTGTGCAATCATTGCAGACGATCTAAGGAAGCTGAGGGTTTGAGCTCTCTAAGCCTGCTGGGAATTGGTTGTCAGGATTTTCTCCCAGTAATACTTTAATAGTGCTATTTTAATCATTGTGGCTTCCCTTGACTTTGGGTCTGAAAGAAAATGTTATGTAAACAATTAGAATTTTTATTGTATGAGAAACTGTTTCTAGCTGACTTTTGACTGTGCCCTTTCTCCCTCTCTTTTTTTAAACTAATGAACAATAGCACACTTTAGATCTTGTTCAAGATTAGTCTGTTATATAAGCAATATACGTCTCCCCTCTACCTTTTCTGCCTGTCTTCAGATGAATTGGAAGCTCTGATTTATTTCCAAGGATGCGAGCAAGCAAACAAACAAATGAACCTCAAACATCAATAACACCAAATCCTCTCCAAAAGCAAATATGCATTTGTCGTGGTGACAATTAGCACAGCATTTGTGTCTCTGTTGTAAAGTACACGCACACATGATGTTTTCTTTTCCTGGAGACATTTTACTGAAAGGTAATGGCATTGGCTTCTTTCCCATAGACGAGGCCCTGATTCATAGTTGGAAATTGCTATTCCAGTTGCTAAATTATATAAACATCATTTACTCATCTCCTTACACATCACCATTTTATAATAAAATGATTTTTTTCATGTCTCACTTGGACCTTTTTTATCTTCCGCCCCATGTAAACTCCTCCCCAAAGTGTATATCTGATTTGAGAAAATAAATAACAAGTGTTGAATCCCAATTCTATACCAAGTACTACAATGATTTTATAGCTTATTGAATAAAGTTTCTGGAAAACCCTTGGAGGAAGATGTTACTAGTTTCTTATTAGAGATGAAGAGATGGAAGCTCGTGCTAAGGGAGATGCTGACGACAAAAGCAGGTAGAGGAGATTTTCAGGTTAAGTTTACTTGACTCAGGAAGTCAAGCTTTTCCTAAGAGTAACCTTTATTTGTTTTCTGCTGATAAATTTAATTTGCTCTGATTTCCTCCAGATGTTCTTTCCCCTCTTATTTAAAACCTTGCTCTAAAATGTCACTTATCATCTCTGACTTTCATACTATCTAGAATTAAAACAATCTCACTGAGTTCTATGAGACTTTTCCTGCATTTCTAGTCCTGATATTGATGCTGAGTCAATTGTTGTGGCAGTGAGTTGCCCTTGAGTGGATTCCTCTTGAAGACAATCCCGTGGGTGCAGTAAAGGCCAATAATAAAATGAAGAACTTAATGCTTTTCCTAAATCATCTCTGTCTTTTGAGTTAAGAAACAGTCATATCTCTTTGGAAAACTAAATTCCTTTCTGTGACCCATGAAGGGACTTCAAAACACTTATGGAAAAAATATCTATCATTTATACACATATATGTATACACTCATGCACACATGTATGCACACAGGTGTATTTCTAGGTATATTGATTGGCCTATGAAAACACGTCCATATATACTCTATATGTACATGTGCATATTATAATGGAAATAGAATGACATGATCAAGTCTTTCTAAGTGCAAATCTGAAGACTATTTTATTTTGTTTCCTGTACATTAGCATTACCAAAGGAATCACCAAGAGTCATGGTAGGCTGTAGCTGTCAATTGCCACGGAATCAGTTGTGACTCACGGTGACCCCATGTGCAGAAGAAGCCTGTGATCCAGTGTTTTCTAGGTGGTTCTGGAGGGAAACACTCAGCTGTATGACAATGCCGGCAACTGAGGACCCTGTCTACCCCCTCTGTGTGAACAATACCTGGCAACTTGTTCCTACAAAGACACCTCGCTGTTCCTTGGGCTGTGTGCCACCAAGTTGATGCTGACTGGAAGTCCTAGAAAAGTCTACTAGTTCACCCGTGGACATTCTAAGTAAAGAATGAACTTGGTGACACACAGCACACGATTATAATACCTATATCACTAATAACAATGATATAATTTATAACTATATTTTAGAAGAATTACAGTACATTATGATGTCATATTTATTAGAAGCCTTATCAATGGCCCTAATCATAGCAGCTATGATTTCCCAAGCACTTTTAGGGTGCCAACCACTCATACGTGCATCATATTTGGGCCTCCCTCATAATTGCCTCGACCACCATTCATCTAAAAGTTGTAGTGCTTTGTTGGCCTAAGTGTTGCTGGAGGACATTATCAGAAATAGTGCCTGTGGTAGTTACCTCATCTGGTGTCAATTTGAGGATTAAGAGTGTAGGGGTGGAGTCTAACCTGTCAATCTGGAGATAGCCAATGAGGCCTCTGTGTGGGCTTGGCCTTTGCCTGAGAATTCTGGGAATTCTTGGATGAGGCAGGAGACAGAATCTCTCTTGGTTCTGTCCCTGGGAGACAATGCAGCTGACAAGACACATTGAAACTACGCTAGTTCCCTGAGCTGGAGTAACCACTGGTCTGTGATCATCCTGCACTCAGCATCATTGCATGTGTTTCATGAGTCTCTATATTAGTATCAGACATATGGGCTAATATTGTGCTTAGGGACTTGGTCTGGACTGGGCTGGGGCATTTTCTTAATATTCAACTGCTCTTATTTATAAAATCCTTTCTTATACACGTTTGAGAGTTTACGAATTTGCTACTCTAGTCTACCCAGTCTAACACAGTGCCAGAAGGTGAGTTCCTCAGGTTAAAAGGCACTCCAAATGCGACAGTGAAGGGATCCCTCTACAACGTAGACGCAGCCATAATGGCTTGGGTACGAAAACGCTTTCAGAATCTTCATTTGTGGATGCAGCATGATGAAAAATGAGAAGAAACAGCTGCAGACATCCATTAATAATCAGAATGTGTAATAGATAAAATATAAATCTAGGATAACTGGAAAGCTAGGATAATTGCTGCTTCATAACTGGAATTTTGCTACTGTTAGGAAGCCTTCGACACCCCCCTCCCAAAGGATGATGACCTACCGATTGAGAACTGCTGCATCCATACCTCAGACTTCTTTTCTCCCATCCCAGGGGAGCCAGCCTCTTGTAATATTTCTGTGATGGCAGCACTAGCTATCAAAGACAGCATCTCATTGACACCTCATCTACCTCTCATGTGAAGAGACAGTTTCCTTAATAAATAAATGTGCTCTGATAGTTTGTTAATAAAACAAAGAGGTAGGATTCGACTTAATCTTTCGATGGGAAAGAAGGGGGATTAAACATGATTGTGAAAGCCTAGTGCTGATGTGAATAGTCAAGGCTTCAAAAGGAGTTTGCAAAGAGTCTGTCATGAGACTGGGAAACATGGCTCATAGGGTGCTAAGTCAAAGAGAGGAGCACTGAACTTCTAAGGAGTGCAATCTTGCCTATATGAGGACACACATGCATATTTAAAAGGACTAGGAAATAGTAGTAGTTACTTTGTAGCTATAATCACGGGGCCAAGAAATTTAGAATGATTATTATCTTGTTTTTCCCATTCTTTTGTGCATGTAAACAATTTTCCACTCTGAGTCTGTGTGCCTTTTAAAATGAAAATATTTTAAAATCCTTAAAGATTCTTGAAGGAAGCTTCACCACACACAGTTTATCTGTATGGATATTCTGGAAGGTGATATGGCCTCAAGTAAAATCTATCTTATGTTGGCATCTTAATTGATTGTCTTACAGATATTCCTTAAGGAAACCAGGCAGCTTTATCCTAAATCCCTGCACTCCTCTCACATTCTGGGTTAAAGCCATCGTTAGGAAAGATACTTGCAGTGAGTTTTTCCTGGATGCAGTTTTTCCATGACCATTAATTTCCCACTTGCCTCAAATTTTCCTTTGACTTTTGGAAATTTGACTTTTATTGTCCTCCTAAGAGGCTTGAGGGCACAGGGTATTCACACCCTAGCATTTTCCCGCTGTAGAGTCTTATTTAAATTTAGATTATGACCACATGAAAAATTTGTTGGGAAAAGTAATCAGTAGGGCCATATGTTAGAGTTTCAAAAATCACCCTAATTTCCATTTAACTCACATCATAAAAATCACCCTCCCATTCAATCAGACGATTATAAGGTGTTTTAGATGAGTGATGTGGTGAATGCCTGCAAAAGGCTAGCTAATAAGAAGGCCTTGATCTTCCAGAGAGCTATTAATCTTTGTCTTTCAGACATCCCAGTCTCTCTCTCTCTCCCTCTCTCTCACACACAGACCATCATGAAAGCAAAGCTATAAAATAGGAGACTCTTAAGAGTACATAAACATGTGAGTCTGACTTTACATTTTATTTTTAATTACTAGAATTTGATAGAAAAAGGGCTGAGATCAGCTGAGATTCATATAGCCCTCAGTTTGTTTCTGTATCTTATCCTGCTTAGGGTTCACATATAGTCAGATTCCATATCCTCACTTACAGAAAGAACCAGAACACCGCAAGAACTGAAAAGCTTTCCTTCTCATCTCCAATGACTGTCAACCAAAACATATTCCAATGGCTTTTATTTATAATGTGTAGAGTCATTATATTTAATAACTCTTTATATGACCCACCTAGGTCAGTTAAAGGAATGCTTCATTGCAAGTTAGATGATTATGAGATGCAATCCATTTAGCATGCCCAATGATTCATGCTTTATTTTAATATCAAATTCAGGTTTGAATGACCTGTGTGTGGCATGGTATTTTTAAAAGGCTAACTCATTGTTTGACATGGATGCATTTTGGGAAAGTGATCAGTATAATCAAGTGCTTGTTTAGAAAACCACAATACTTGTCATATCGCTATGTAATTGAATGCTGTTTGCATGGATGACACTATTGGGATGGACTGGGTTTTCTCTCAACAGTGATTGGGTTCTTACCATAGTAAGAGAGTTTTGCTTTAATTATTTAGCTCATAAGGATCAAACCAAAGCTGAACTCATTAACTTTGAGTCAGTTTCAACTCACAGCGGCTTTTGTAGAAGAGAGTGGGTCTGCCCCAATGGATTTCCAAAGCTGTCATCTCTAGAGAAGCAGACTGTCACATTCTCTTGTGGAGTGAGTAATGAGTTTGAGCCATTGGACTTCAGGTTAGTGACCAGGTTCACAGCCACAGAGCCACCAGAGCCTTTAAGGAGAAGTGGCATAACTGGATTACTCTCTCTTTTCAAAGTTTAAAAGAAAACTATTGAAACAGGTTTTATTTACTGATCGGGGTCATGAATTACGGATAGTCTCTCATAATTTGAAATAAGACTATGTGCAGTTTGACATAAAATATATCTTGTCTGTTATGAAAATTAGCCTGCTGAAAAGTGATCAAGGAATGAGAACCTCTATAATGCTCAGGGAATATATTCCAGAAAGATAAATCTTATATTTATCAATCTCGTTTTCTGACTTTGGTTATTAAACTTTATTCAAATGATTTCATAAAATTGCAATCCTACCTACAAAAAGAATAAATTTCCAACATTTTTTCTTATTTGTTTTTCTTTTTTATCCATTTTATTGGAGGCTCATACAACTCTCATCACAATATATACATCCATCCATTATACATCAAGCACATTTGTACATTTGCTGCCATCATCCTTCTCAAAATGTTTGCTTTCAACTCAAACCCTTGGCTTCAGCTCCTCATTTCCCCCTCCCTTCCATTCCCCCTTCCCTCATGAAACCTTGATGATTTATAGATTATTATTATTTTGTCATATCTTACACTGTCCAATGTCTCTCTTCACTCACTTCTCTGTTGTCAGTCCCCCAGGGAGGAGGCTATATGTAGATCCTTGTGATCGGTTCCCCCTTTCTACTCCACCTTCCCTCCACCCTCTCGGTATCACTACTCTCATCACTGGTTCTGAAGGGTTCATCTGTCCTGGATTCCCCATGTTTCTGGTTCCTATCTATACCAGTGTATATCCTCTGGTCTAATTGGATTTGTAAGGTAGAATTGGGATCATGATAGTGGGGGAGAGGTGCGGGGGAAAGCATTTAAGAACTACACGAAAGTTGTATGTTTCAGCATTGCTACATTGCACCCTGACTGATTCCTCTCCTCCCTGTGACCCTCTATAAGGGGATGCCCTTTTGCTTACCCATGGACTTTGTGTCCTCAATCTGCTCTCCTCATCATTTACAACGATATGATTTTTGTTCTTTGATGCCTGATATCTAGCCCCATGACACCTTGAGTTCACATAGGCTGGTGTGCTTCTTCCATGTGGACTTTGTTGCTTCTCAGCCAGATTGCACCTTGTTTACCTTCAAGCCTCTAAGAATCCAGATGCTATATCTTTTGATAGTCGCGCACCATCAGCTTTCTGCATCACATTTGCTTGTGCACACATTTATCTTCAGCTATCATATCAGGAATGCGAGCATCATGGAATACCAATTTAATAGAACAAAGTGTTTTTGCATTGAGGGAGTACTTGAGTGGGAGGCCCAATATCCATCTGCTACCTTAATACTAAAGTTATAAATATATGTACATAGATCTATTTCCCCATCATCATATATAAATATATTTACATATGTACATGCCTGCATTTAGACCTCTATCTATGCCCTTTGCCTCCTAGTTTTTTTCCCCTCTATTTCCTTTTACTTTCTTCTTGTCCCACTATCATGCTCAGCCTTCATTTGGTCTTCAGTAATTTCTCTTGGTTATATTGCCCTTGATCAGTCCTTACCTGACCTTTCACACCCTTCTTGTCACTGATTTTGACTCACTTACTGTCCCCTAGTCCCTGGGTTGGTCACACCACCTCCTTTCCTCCATCTCCCCTCTCCCATATCTTCCTAGAGCCATCGGTCCCATTGTTTTCTCCTACAGACCTACATTTAGCCTATCTTATCTAGAGAGATCTGCAGAGGTAATAATATGCACAAAGCAACAAGACATATGGAAACAAAGCATCAAAAGAAAATGAAACTACAACTAAAAAAACCAATGACAAATAAATAAATGAATAATAAAAAAAAACCCTGTGAACAGTTCAAGGTCTGTTTTGTCATCCAGTTGAGTCTGATGGGGTGCCGTGCCCTGGCTCCAAAAGATACCCTTGGCACTCCCTTGGGACCTCCCTGCTCTGTTCTCCCCACCACTCTGCAGCACATCCTTAGTACTTGGCCTTCACGTGGTGGGGTAAATTTCCAGCCTTTGCAAACAGGAATGTTCTCTACTGAAATTATCTTTCAGTCCCTGCTAACAGTGGTTCTTACTAATCTCCCTCTAACAAGTAAACCTCCAAAGAGCAAAGAGAAACACTTTCTTAAGTCTTATGCACAAAGTTACACATCATAACGGACTTGGAGGAAAGATGCAAAGGTTCTAGGTTGTTTGCTAACAGAATAAACAATATTTTGCATTGATTCTACCCTATAATATATATGCATATACATAGATACATACATTATATGTGTGTGAATTCTATCTATCATCTATCTATCTATATATCATCTATATCTATATCATCTACCTACTTATCTATCTATCTGGATTGATAAGAGGCTTGACTTAATAGTGGGTTACGCTTTGGACTGGTAACTGGAAGGGACCCATCAGGCACTCCGTAGGAGAAGATGAAGTAATAGGCCACTTTAAAGTTTTACGGCCTCTAAAACCCTATGGAGCAGATTTATTCTGCCCTATAGGGTCAGTATGAGTTTTGAGTTACAACCGACGTAAGACAGTGGTTTATAGAAAGACAGCTTTGCGGTTGGGGTGGGGGTGGGGGCCACTGGTTAAGTGTTCAGTTTTTAAATTAGCTTTCAAACCTACCAGCTTCCTTCTTTACACATTAGATCCATGGAAATCCGATGGGCAGTTCCAAACTGACCCGGGCGCAAGCGCGCGCATATAAGGAGCGCTGGAGGTGCCGGGATTTGTGGTTTCAAACCTACTACGTGTCTGCTCCCACAAAGATTTACATTGTCAAAACTATCGCCACGGATCCGAATCCACTCGCTGGCATTGTTGTGCTGCTGCTTTTTAATTACACATGCAGGCATAGAAGACATCTGCAGAACTAGATGTGACTATAGATAAGAATAGCCCTCTAGCGAAAGCAGCGTGGGACAAAGGACTTCTCTCCTAGTGGTTTGTCAGCCCCACGTGGTCAGTTCTAATAACGTTTTCCATATAGTGGTTTGGACAGACTTGGACTAGAGTTTGCATTTTCCTTCCAAATTTAGAGAGAGCCTGGGCGTTTGGGCAGAGAAATGACGTCAAGATAAACCCCTGGCTTGTGAAGGCTGGCTTTCTGTGGAACACAAGAATCCAACCCCTCTCCCTCCCCCTCCCCGCCTTGATCCTTAAGGCCACTATATAGTTCTCATTGCTGTAATGAATACTTTCAGACAATATGGGAAGTTCTTTCACTTAGATACAAGGCAAACTATGTCCCTTATTTTCAAATAGGAACCCTATTGAGTTACAAAGCAAAAGTCTTTGATTGAAAGAAGGCTTTAATTTTTAATAGGAATTTTTTTTAGAAAAACAAGACAAAACAAAAGACATGAAGAAGGCTATTTAAGTAAGCCACTAGAGGGAAAGATGTGTAGCCCTTCCTGCACACCCGGTTATATTTCTAACTAGCTCCTGCTATTAAAAACATTAAAGTAAACCGCATGCCTGTTCACTGCGGTTGCCATGTTCTTGGCGCCACATGAAATTGTACACTCAGGCCTTTCACTTTCAGCTCCCTCAAATCATGTGGAATCCAGGGACAGTGCGAAGTGTTCTGGGAGTTACACGATACCGTCATTATTCTTTGAATTCTGAATAAAATAAAAATTAAGATGAAAATATTCCTGGAACATTTTCGCATCAAACTAGCAAATGGTGCACACCCCTACCATGAGCACACTTTCCAAAAGCCTCCACGTGCATTTTGCTGCCACCTGATGTTTTACTAATATTTAGAGATACTCTCGCAGTGGGAATTTGCAAATGTTCTCTCTAGAACGTGGGTAAACTCTATTAACATAATTCCAAATCCGATCGCTTTTATGGGATAAGTGATAGAAAGCAGTTTTGCTATTTTCAGAAGAAAAAAAGAACACTTAGAAAATCCATGAAGATGTTTATAAAATGATGGTTTAGCACATAGCGTCTCAGTATGTCATCATCTCGCCATTGCATAGTCTCCATAGTCTCCATAGTCCAAACCACACTTCTTAGGAATTCGCTTCTTAAAATTTCTTATGTCGGTTTTCAAATATATCCCACAGTAGAGAATATAATATACAAACTCTATTTAGACCTATACCAGATTTTACCATGTATTAAGATTTCTGCTTTATCGAGCCCTTAATTTTTTTCTTCATTTTTGTGGATTCACATGAAAACCACAAACAAGCCTCCAGGCAGATAGGAGGTGCCTATGGATGAGATGCGGTAACCAGGAATGAAACCCAAGCCCTTGGCAGGGAGTGTGAGGATTCTGCCATTGAACCACCACTGTCCCCAAACAAATACTTGCACAGTGATTTCTATGTGCCTTCAGTACATTTATTACGACATTAACATATTGAACCAGTGCTACAGCTGTACTTAGTTCAACTCTTCACTTCTCCACTTCACAAAAGAGGAAATCAAAGCACCAACTTGCCCCAAGTGACATGGCTATAAAGAATTCTGCAGAAAGGACCACAGATAGCCTGTATTTTTGCTACACTATCAAATTTATAATCTTCATCATTCAGTTTGATCATACATCTCTTGCATTACGGTGAAGGGGCCTTTTCTGTCCCTGGCTATTGTCTAGATAAAAAGCACAGAAAAAAACCACAAAGGCAAACCCCACAACCAGTAGCCGTTTAGCCGATTCTGACTCTTCGAGACTCTACGATGAGTAAAAGGACCTTTTGGGTTTCCAAGACCGTCTGTCATCTTTATAGAAGCAAACTTCTCCATCTTTCTCCTGAGGTGCAGCAGCTGCATGTGAACCACCAATCTTTGCGTTCATAGCAGATCATGTAGCCACGGTGAAACCGAGGCTGGGCCACAGTCTCAGTGCTGCTTGACGTGCGGCACAGCATCCTGTACATCCAGTACAGCTGTGATCCTAGGGTGCTAACTGCTAAGTGCTGACGTTGGCCCTTGTTGCTGTTTTCAGCTGTGGACAAGTCTGCGCCCAATTACTGGAGACCCTGGAGCAGAACTGTGTTTCATAGGGTTTCCAATGCCGATTGTTAGGTGATAGTTCTGGGTGGCTTTGAATGTATAACCTCTCAATCACCAGAAAAAACACCTATGTCCCTCAAAGTAATACGAGGGTAAAAGTAACAACAGAAATCATGAGGGAAGGGAGACAGAGGTTGGTGTAAGATATGAAAATAATAATAATTTATCAAGCAGTCATGGGTGGGGGTAGATGGGAAAGAGGAGCTCTTAACAAGGTCTACATAGAAAGTAAATGTCTAGAAAAGAATGATGGCACCATATGCACAAATATGCTGGATACAATTGATGTAGAGGTTGTTATAAGAGTTACAGAATGCTGACACCAGGAGGATGGAGGGAGGGTGGAGAAGAAAGGGGGAACTGATGAAAGGGATCTACGCACAACCTCCTTGCGGGGATACAGGCAAGGGGGAAGTGGGCAAAGGGATACATCAGACAGCATTCAACAAGACAAAATTATAATAGTTTATAAATTATCAAGGGTTCCTGTGGGTGGGGGGAGTGGAGGGGGGGGGAGGGAGAAGCCGATACCAGGGACTTAAGTGGAAGGTAGATGTTTTGAGAATGATGATGGTGTCAAAGATACGAATGTACTTTGCATACAGTGGATGTATGGGTGGATTGTGCTAAGAACTGTGTGATCCCCCAATACAATGATTTTTAAAAAGTGACAGAATATTTTTCTTTATAATCCAGATAGATAAAATAATTAAAATAGATAATATAAATAAAATGGGACTGCATTTCTATTCCTATCATTTACCTGCCAATTTATCTTACTGTACTGGCATGCATAGTGCTATAATATTGAAAGCTATGGCACTGGCATTTAAAATGCTAGCAGAGGGCTGAGCCCTGGTGGTGTAAGTGATTGAGTGCAGAACTGCAAACTGCAGGCTTGGTGGTTCAAATCCAGTGGCGGCTCTTAAGAGCAGCACTGGATAGTGCCCACGACCACCAGAGGCAGTGATGCCCACAAAAAAAAAATGCTAACAGAATCGTTCTTAGTGGACAGAATTTTTAGAGAAGCTTCCTGATTATGAATGACTTGCAAATGAGATCTGACTACCTACTTAAGAATTGGCTTATGGAAACCCTATGAATGCCAGTTAAGGTGCTTGCTAGCATGTTCAGAGTTCCCTGGACGGGAAAGCCCTCAAAACAGAAGAGGGAAGAACTGCTTCTGTAAGCCGAGTCCACCTGAATGACATGGAGAAGATATGCTTCTAGAATCCTCAGTTATCGATGTGCTGTGTTTCAAATGAAAGAAACCTGTGTAGGTTAGAAAAACAAATTCATAAACATGCATATGGATATAAGAAAAAGGTTTATATACAAGAGGAATGGAACATTGAGAAAGCATCCCAACCCAGTGCAGTCCAATATCATAAGCCCGATATTTGCTCATATGTCTGATACCAGTCCATAAAGTTTCCTTCCAACTCACGAAGTCACAGGCCAGTCCAGCGTCTTGTGTATCCAGCGGCAGTAAAAGCATCCAGGAGCTGGCAGGGTCTCCCCATGGCTCCTCATTTCCAGGACTCAGGGTCCATCAACAGTATCCATTGGTGGTAGAAGCATCTCAGTGCTGGCAGGGTTCTCTCTGTGGTTTCTTCAGCCCCAGAGGTCTGGTTCCATCAGGGCAAGCCCATGTGACTTCTCCTCCAGCTCCTCCTGGTTCCAGATCTCAGGATCTATCAGCATGTCACCATCTTGTCTTGCCAGTAGATGGACTCCAAGAGACTGACCCAAGTCTCTCTTCTCCACTTGGGAAGTATTGTGAGGCTTCCCAGAATTCTCAGGAGAAAGCCATGCCACACAGAAGCCTCATTGGCTATCTTCAGATTGACAGCCTAGATTCCACTACTAGACTCCCAATCATGAAATTGACACACGAGTACATGGCTGCCACAGCTACACACAGAACTGTGCACAGTACGAGTGTGGGAAATACCTTCCAACATGTAGGAAGTCTTCCAAAATGAAATGAGATACATATTGATATCCTCAGTTGAAATAAACTGGTATTCGCCATTTTGAACTGGACAATCATGTGGTCTCCTACCCCTAGAATAAAAAAACAGAGAAAGACTGATGTCACTTTCATGAGCAAACAGAACATGTCGAGATCCTCCTGAAGTGTCATGCTGCCAGTGAAGGAATAATATTAATAGACTTCAAGCAATCCTAGCTAATGCAACTGCTTATTCACTAACTATGAATTTCAAGGACAGAGACATTGAGATTTAAAAAATATCAACTTTTGCAGTCTAAAATTGACCACATGTGTCCTCAAGCTCTATTGAGAGTTCCTGGTGGTTGGAAAGTAAAAACTGGAAACAAAGGACAGTGGCTGATTGAAAAATATGACTTTGATGATAGAAGCACCAGCAGACGACACAATAGAATTCAGCAAGAACAATGACTTATTTGTTGAAAATACCTTTTTAAATAAGGTAACTGCAAATTATACAACAGCTAGATATACAAGAGTCAAATAAACTACCTATAAGGAGAGAGGTAATGGAGAAGCAATATTATCAGAACATGGCTAGAGGCCAGTTGTGGGAACAAACTATAAATTGCTTGCATGCAAATTCAAGTTGAAGCAAAGAAAATTAAAGCAAGTTCACAAGAATGAAAAATATAACTGATTATATCCTGCTTGAATTTAGAGACCATCACAAGAAGAGATTTTATGCATTAAACCCTAATGAGTGAAGATCAGAAAAGTTATGAGTTGACATCAAGGACATCGTACATGCAAAAACCCCAAAAGGTTATTAAAAATATAGGAATGAAATGAAAGATCAAAATATTAGATGGGAGAGACTCTAAAACTTATTTTTGAATCTCAAGTAGTTACAAAAATGAAAGAAATAATGAAGCAAAAGAGTTGAAGAGAAGAATTCAAAGGAAGATGTGGGAAGGGAAAGTAAATATTTCCAGGAACTATGCAAAACCCTGGAGTTAGAAAACCAAGATGGAAAAAACATGCTTGGCATTTCTCAAGCTGAAAGAAATGTAGAAAACCTCAAGTTGAAACATTGAAGATTTCTCATTTTTATTTTTAAAAAAATTTCTAATTTTTTTTTGGGCAGACACCTCTGCCCTCTGGTGGTCTTAGGAGCTACCCAGCCTTGCTCCTGGAGAGCTGCTGCTGGATTTGAACTGCCAAGCCAGTGACCCGCAGTCCCACATTCAACCAGTACTCCACCAGAACTCAGCCCCCCAAACATGGAAGATTTCAATGGGTAAAATACTGACTGATGTAGAAGGCAACAAAGAATATGGAAGCATTACAAGCAGTCATTGTCTTCCAAAATAATTGGTCTGTGTCCAATCATTTCCAGAGGTAACATATGATCAAGGTAACATATGATAGTGCTTAAGCTCAGGCTGTACTGAAGACACTGGTGACAAACAAGACTCTAGGAACTGACAGAATGTCAGTTCATATGTTTCCACAAATGGACGGAACTCTAGAAGTTCTCACTTGTCTATGCTAAGAAATTTTGAAGACAGCTATATGGCCAACTAACTGGAAGAGATCCATATTTGTGGCCATTTCAAAGAAAGAAGATATAACAGAATGTAGAAATTAGCAAATAATATCATTAATGTCACAGGTTAATGCAATTTTTTTGAAGATTGGCTAGTTGTTCTTCCTCTTTACCCAACCTGAATCTGTTCTAGGCTTAAATATTTTTATTTGTTCCATTGCAGAAAATTTCCTCTCTGGCTTATTTTAATAATGCTGGTCTTTTCTTTCTTTCTCCTTATTCTCATTTTTGATGTATTTTTGTTTATTTATTTATTTATTTTAAGGCATCACTGCCCTTTGGTGGGAGTGGGAGGCCCAGTCTTGCTCCTGGAGAGCTGCTGCTGGATTTGAACTGCCAAGCCAGTGGGCCGTAGTCCCACACTCAACCACTACGCCACTGGGGCTCAGCCCTATTTTTCTGTTTTAATTTGTTTATGCTTTTTATTGTTACTGATCTGTTTCCCAATTTATGAAACACGGAAGGATGGGACACAGAGACAATGACTGATGCAATGGCTTATTGAGGCTGGGGGTGGGGATGTTGAGGGGAATTGGGAAGGAGATAATGAGTGCTGGAAGGGAGAGGGTTCCCTAGAACTGTTTTAAAAAGCGACTTAACTATGGATGTGTTATGTAAATTTTATATCAGCATGACTATTTAAACTAAAATCGAGGCAAAATGAAATTTCTGAAGATAAAATCTGCACAGACAAAGAATTGTCAGAAAGTCATGTTGGTTTCAGAAGAGGATTTGGGATAGAGAAATGAGGGATCCCACTGCTCATGTTGGGTGGATCTTAGTGATCCACCTTAGAGGTGAGTATACCAGAGAGATGTTAGCTGTATTTTACTGAGTGTGCAAAGGCATTCAACTGAGTGTATCATAAAAATTTTGGATGACATTACAGAAAATGCTAATTCCAGAACATGTAGTTGTGGTCACATGGAACTTGCACAGAGAGGTAGGCATTTAAACCGAACAAGTAGGTACTGCATGGATTGCAATCAGGAAAGTTGGGGATCCAAAAAACCCAGCAAGTCTGTCTTGGAAGGAATACACCCAGAATTCTCTTTAGAAGCAAGGATAATGCGAGTTTATCTCACATGCTTTGGGCATATTGTCAAGAGGAACCAATCCTTGGAGGATATCATACTTCGTAGAGGGTCAGCTGAACTGAAAAGAGGAAGACCCTTAATGAGATGGATGAACACAGTGTTGTTTTGCCATACTTACTCATGCTGTATGCTAGGTCAATTATTTGAGAAGCTGGGTTTTATGAAGAATATAGCATCAGTATTAGAGGTAGATTCATGAACAATCTGCAAGACGCAAGTAGCACAACCATGCTTGCTGATGACAAAGAAAACTTGAAGCGTTTATAAATGGAGGCACCAAAGATTGTCCTTTCTTGTGGATTCCATCTCAACATAAAAGAAACAAAAATCCTCACAACTGGACCAACAGGCAACAGCATAGTATGTAGAGAAAATATGGAAGCTGTCAAGGATTTCAGTTTATTTTGATTCATAACCAGCGCCCACCTAAACTACAACCAAGACACATTTCACTGAGAAAATGTGTTATGAAGGACCTCTTTAAAGTGTTAAAGAGCAAAGATGTGACTTTCAGAACCAAGGTCATTGTATTTTAAATTTCCTCAAATTCACATGAAAACTGGGCACTAAGACAGTGAAATAATTGAGGCAGGTGAACGATGATATTTAAAAATAATATTGAACATGCCACAGATTGCCAGAAGAAGAAACACATCTATCTTGGAAGAAGCACAGTCAGAATGCTCCTTAGAAGCAAGAATGATGAAGCTTTGTCTTGAGTTCAGTGGTCCTGTTAGCAAGGGGAATATCATGTTTGTAAAGAAGAGGGTGGGCAAAAGAAGAGGAAAATCTCTCAAGAGGTGGACTGACACAGAGACTGCAATGCAGGAGAGGACTGTGAGGATGGTGCAAGACCAGGATTTTGCTCTGTCTGATGGAGCAACTGTGAGGTGGAACTGACCTGCCACTTAACAAGAACAGTCAAAGACACACAGGTTCAGTTTGTGATAAAATAACACGCCTCACTCATTTCTTATGCAACCTGCCTGAAGAATTCATGGACTTTTAAATCCAGCTTAATTTGTATACTTGGTGCACACTTTATAATTACATGTAGTGTATGACATTAAACCGAATAAACTAAGAGCACTGTCAAAATTAACATCCTTGATTTTGGATCTTTCTAGTTACTTCTCATGTTGTATAGGAGCATGTTCATGATTACACTCTATATATAGACTTCTAAGTGGAATTTAAAATTATTGTCAACACTGATATTTCCAATTTTCAGTATAGGTGCCGCCGAAGCAAGCACCACTATTTCCTGATATTGTTTTGAATCATGCTATCATCTGCTGTGCTAGGGTAAGCAAAAAAATATTGCTGCAAATCATAGGTACAGTTATTAGACAAAAATATCAAAATTAGAAATTAGTCTTCTCCAGATACAATCCATCTAGTTCTGGGGTTTCCATCTTTCTAACCTTCTCTGAAGAATTTGTGGACTTTGTTATATGTTGTATAAAATGACAATTTTGGCATCCCAGGAAAATAAATCATATTCCCTTGAGTTTGAGGAGCAGAAAGCAGTCTGAAGGGGCAAGATGGGGGCTATAGGATGGATGGGGTAAGTCTTGCCAATGAATTCCCATGGCACAGCTATTCCTGCTCTTGAACCCTGTGCAGGGATGCTGTTGTGATGGGAAACAACTCCTGGAGGCGATTTTCCTCCTCTCACCAGCATAGCTTTCCATTTCCTTAGAATGTCTTCATCCTCATGCCTAGGGTCTATCAAGATGATAGACACTTTGAGGATAATCTATCAAGGTGACCAAAACCGAAACCAAACCTGCTGTCATTGACCCGATTTTGACTCACAGCAATCTTGCAGAACAGAGTATAAGTACTCTAAGGGTTTACAAGGCTTGAATTCTTGAAGGTAGCAGCTGCCTGAGCAGCTGGTGTGTTCAACGGGCAGACCTTTCTGTTGGCAGTCCAATTTTAACCAAATGCACCACCCGAGCTCCTGCTACCAAGATTTCTCCTTGGCAACCTGAGGGAAGCAGAGAATGGGAAGAGTAGGCATATGGATGACTCCATTATTCTCTTATATTAAGAAGCCTGGCAGGTTGGGTTTCTGGGGGGTGGATGGAGTCCTTCACCCTTTCGAGTTGAAGGTGAGTCCCCATCACATTCTCAAAATTAATATTGTTCCCCGCTATATCCTTCCATAATAGAGCTACCTTACAGTTACCTCTTAACAGCACATGACCGGTCACTTATTCAGCAGGCAGCTCTATCTATAGAAGCAGACACGTGCCTTTGCTCTCTAGGCTCTGAAGACAGCTACACCCCCTTACATGATCTGGGCACTGGTGCTAGGTTCCTCCTCCAATATGCTCAAGGACCTTTAAGGTTAGCATATGGCCCACTCTGTTACCTATGTGGTTACCTGTAATTAGGGGGACTTATACACCCCCCAACCCTGAAAGTACGTAAGTCTTGGTTGGAAATATAATTTCTCTCTGCACAGACCTGACTCCTGAAGTCATGTTGGTCCTGGAAGAGAGCACTTGCACGCTTTATCCTGTCTGATGCCTTTCACTTTACCCCTCAATGACACAACTGCCCCTTGGGCCCATGCAATTTTGGGGGCTGGTATCCCACAGGAACCCCAATAAATAGTTGCCATTCTTCCGATCTTGGATTGAATTGGCTCAGCAAATCCTCTTGGAAGCCACCGTTTTGATGGGAACTTTTTCTTTGAAAGCATCCTAGCAAGATGAAGACAAATATATTCCTGGAAGAACTTGTCTACAGCTATCAACTAATTCTAAAGATAGCTTTAAACATGTTTTGTTGGAAATAAACCCATGTATGTATGAACTGGAAATCTAGTACCCAGGCTTTTTGATTTAATCTAGTATTTGTCAATGAACGGCTAACTGGCAATGTAACTATTATTTCCCCTTAAAAGGCATTCTCCTTAAACTGCAGGCATCATTACTTACTAAGTGGCATACAGTCTTTTTTTTTTTGGTGGTACAAATCTGAGACTTAAAAACAGACTGTTATTATTGAAAGTATTAGACTTGACAAAATCTTCCCACAGCAAATGAACTGAAGCAACAGCTAAGGGCTCAGAGGACGGAGCGAAGCCATGTGATTGATACCATCATTAACTGCTAACTAGAAACTTTAAATACCTTAGCAGGGAACTTGCTGCAGCTTAATTAAGACTACATAGATTTGGCCTGTGGTTGTATACTTGAATGTCTGACTCAATGTAGCTAAAAATCACAAACTCAATGTGAAGGAGAAGAAAGCCCACTTTCAGAGAGAGAGAGAGAGAGAGAGAGAGAGAGAGAGAGAGAGAGAGAGAGAGAGAGAGATTCCTCTCTTTTCTTTGATCATATTTGTAGAAATTTGAATAGACAGATAAACCGAATAGATGTGGGGTGGAAAATGGGAATGTTGGTTTGACAGAGGATATTTGTATTAATATTGTTACTTTTGTTTCAAACATATCCATGAATGTAAGGGAGCCTACAGGGGGCAAAATTATGGAACTTGTTACATATCACCGGACACCTTGAGGTCATGAGTTGTTGGGTCTGGGGTTCAGGACCATCATCTCTGGGCACACCAAGGTCAAAGGGCATAACATAGCTTGTGGGGAAAGTAGGGGAGGCTCTTTCACTTAGCAAGTAGAAAGGGAATTTTGTGAAGGAGTTGGCTTAGTAAAATGAGACACATGAGCAATTTGTCTCCAAGATGGAGTCAGCTATAGGCTTCTCGGAGGCCATGGAAAATTCATTATGGGATGTTCAGCTTGTGCAGTTTCCTTCCCTCTGACAAGTCGTCCCCTCCTTTCTTCTTGGAATTCTATTGACTGGACATGGTTAGGGCTTGGGCTCCCTGAGAAGCGATATGAGTGGGGCTTGACAGGTAGTTAACTAAGCCTTCTCATTTATTCTAGGATGTGACTTTTAGCAGTTCTGTGTGGTTCTTAGTGTTCTGCTTGCTTGTAAATTTCCTTTGGATGATTTCTAAGCTGATTTAGCAAGGAGTTCCAAGGGTGCACCCTATTTCATATTTGCAAAGACAAAGCTTTATGTCCTACGTTAGTCATTAGTGCCTGAGGTTTTAAAAGCCACTGATCAGTCATTTAAGGTGCCACTGTTGGTCTCTCCCATCCGGAGGAAAGAAGAATGATGATGGGAAGACATATGAAAATACTTAGTTCCACACAAACATCATTCGTCATAATTGAGACCAGAAGATCAAGGAGGCAGCTGGCTATCATTGTTAACTGCTCTGCAAATGATCATATTAGAAAGTCCTGGATAGATGGGAAGAAAAACATGGGCTATAACTCAACATCATAAAAAGGCCCTGGTTAACTGGGTGGACAGACTGGTAGGACTCCCAAGACTAGGGGTCATCCATAGTCATCCTTCAGTTCTGGAATTGAACTCAGCCCTGAGTTAGAAAAATCAACCAGGTAAGGTAAAAGTGGAATATTTATCTACGATCAAAGTTCATAATGTTAGGAAAGAAAGAGGAATAAAAAGACAGACACAGATAGGAAAAAGGATAACAGAGGGCATATTGAGGGGATTGCGGTAGATGAATTGAAACAAAACGTCTATGAGAAATAAAAATGTGTATGAGGTGTTGAATGTAAAACCGATTCTCTGCTCTGTAAGCATTCATCAAATCACAACAAGAAGCTTAGCACACAATTCAGGTATAACACACAGTGAGAGTACTGCAGAGTTAAACAGAGGAATCTCTGAGAGTCAGAACTCAACAGGACTGCCTTGCCTTTTTGTGTCTTGCAAGTTCTCCACTTTTGGCAGAGTGACGTTTTATCGTTTTTTCCATTTGTGAAAAACTTTTGAGTTTTTCTTCAGAGGTGTACTTAATAAATATGAGCTCCGCCAGGTCAGCAGTTTGAAACCACCAGCCTCTCAGGGGAAGAAAAACTGGGCTTTCTTCTCCTTTAAAGAACTACAGTCTCAAAAACTCACAGAGCGGTCCTGCCCTGTCTTATATGGGCTATATGGGGAGCCATTGACTCCATGGCAGGGAGTTTGACTTTGGTCTAGCCAGAATTCCTTATGGCTGAAGTCCAGGCTTTATCATCTTGGACTCTATGCTTATAGTTATAATCCCACTTTGGAGGGAATTTTATGTCATGCAAATGGGAAAAGGATTAAGATATGACAAAACCTCTAATGTAGTAGAAAGCACGAACCAAGGTGCACTGTTTGTTTCCTTAGGCATTTGGTCTGCTAAATGACAAAATCCATCAAAGTCGTTCCTCTGTGTATTAGAGTCATCTTGGACACAGAAAGGAGGCCTCCAGGACGATGGAAGACGATGGTCCAGATCTGCCTGAAGGTTCAGAGGCCTGGATTATAGACAACAGAGACTGTAAGATGGAGTCTCTAGGACAGATCAAGAAGAGCAGCACTGGGACTGTGAGGTGACGTGACAGGCTGATTGCCTGGCCCATAAAGGAAAAGGCCAAGGGACAGCATGGCTGAGTGGCTAAGGACCGGAGAGAGACTTGGCTGCTGGTGCAGAAGAGGTGTGTCTGGGCACCAAGGATCGTGTCCTTACTGTTTGTCGATCTTGATTTGTGATAACCTAGTCACTTCCCCAATAAACCCCTTCAACTGTGAGTACCGTCTCTAAGTTCTGTCATTGAACTCAGCACAGAGGTGTGGGCATGGCCTTCCCCTGAGAAATTCTGGGAAATCCAGTATTTCATCCTTGGAGGTGGGAAACACCCCTCTATCTCTGCTCACTCCATGGGAGACATCGCAGCTGACAAGACACGTGGAACTATGCCAGTGTCCTGACCTGGAGAAACCTCATGGACCTGCCCTGATGCAACCAGACCTCTGAAGCCAGAGAAGCCATGTAGAGACCCCTGCCAGTCCTGAGATGCTGACAACACTCTTGGATCCAACGGTTTTCTGCTCATTGGCCTGTGATTGTCCTGCATTCAGCATCATAGTATGTGTTTCGTGAGTCTGAAGAGAACTTTCTATGCTGGTATTGGACATATGGGTGAATATCAGACTTATGGGCTTGGATTGGACTTGGTGGAGATACTTTCTTAATGTACAATTACACTTGATATAATTCTTTTGTACACATACGAGTTTCTATGGATTTGTTTCTCCAGTCTACTTGGACTAACACAATATTACAAATATTTTCTTAAAAAATTCTCTAGGGGGCTGAGCCCTGGTGGTGTAGTGGTTGTGTGCTGGACTGTGGCCCACTGGGTTGGTGGTTCAAATCCAGCAGCAGCTCTCCAGGAGCAAGGCTGGGCCTCCTACTCCCACCAGAGGGATGTGATGCCTCCCCGCCAAAAAAAAAAAAAAACAAACAAACTTAAAAAAATTCTCTAGGGGCTAGGAAAAATTCTCTAATAGGTTTGCCATATGGCCATATTATCCTTTAGCTTTAGTAATAAGGAAGTATTTTTACAAATATTAAAACTGTAGTAAGATACAAGAGACATGAACATGCTCTTGATTTAGAAAATAAAGGAGAACAAAAAGTAAAGGCATTGAAGATGTATAAATTGGCTGGTGAGAGTATCAGTTATTATAGGAAAAGTAGATAACAAATAAAAATAAGGAAATTATTAAAATGGGAAAATGAAAAACAAGGCAAGTTTTCTCAGACAGAGAAATTTAAAGTTTCTCAAAGAAAAATGTTATTTCATCAATCCATCTGATTTATAACAAAATGGCTCCTTTGTTGGCTCTTAAATACGAGGGTGTATCCCCCTCCACCCCCACATGGATTTCTTTTTCAAAGTTATATATTTAAATTTTTAAACAAAACAACCTTATCACCTTCAAAGTATCCCCCATTACACATAATATGTTTATCCAATTTGCTATTCCATTCTTGGAAACATTTTTCAAGCTCATCTGTTTGAATGGCTGATAGCACTCCCTTCATTTTTATTGCCACCTCGTGTACATCGTCAAGTCGCCGTCCTCTCATGTTCCTTTGCATTTGCAGAAGAGAAAAGAAGTCCCAGGAGACAAGGGAGGCATGCTGATTTTGGCCCCAAATTGGTGCACTGAGAGAGACAGCTGTGCAAGCAGGTGCATTGTCATGCTGGCAAGACCAGTCTCCCGCCTGCCACCTCAGACCATTTTTTTTGGTCACACACTGTTATGCAATCCTTCCAGAATCTCTAAATGGAAAGCTTGTTTAATAGTCTGGTCTGGTGAAATGAACTCCAAATGCACGTTGAGTCAACATTTCGTCGGTTCGGGAAGTTGACGGACGTCCAGAATTAGGTTTGCCATCAATTGACATTTGACCCTTTTATGAAATAAGCAAGCCCCTCACTCCTACACTTGACTCTTCCCCCATAGCAGTGCCCTTGTACGCTGTGCTAAACATCATGATAGTTTCTGCAGCTTTTTCCCATAGGAAGCAAAGTTCCACAGCTGCATGCTGGTCTCTTAAATCAGCCATCACAAGAAACGAGGTTTGAGCAAAATTTTATGAGAAAATTCACTGTGACCAGAGGGAACCTTCCTAGGTGGTGCCACGGGGTGCACTACATCGGAATGAGTTGCTTGACGCTTGTTTAGTGTGTGCGGGGAAATGCATACTACAAAATCTCTGCCTAGCAGAGCTATTCCCCCTGTTTTTCTTTGGGTACCCTCTTGTACTTTGATGAGTTAAGTTTTATAAAAATTTCATCCAGCGTCATTAGTACTAAGCAGTATGTAATAACTCTGGTGGCACGGTGGTCATGCATTGGGCTGCTCACTGAAAGGCCAGCAATTTGAAACCACCGAGCCACTCCTCAGGTGAAAGACATGCATTTCTACTCCCATAAAGAACTACAGTTATGGAAACCCTCACAGGAAGTTCTACCCTGTCCTATAAGTAAGGTGACCAGATGTCCCGCTTTTTAACAATTTGTCCCACATCCTGCGGGGTTTTAAAACTGAATAAATATATTACAAGGCTATTTTTGCATTCTATGAACATTTTTGTTGCTTCATATAGACCAACTTTTTAATCAAGAACTGCCCCCTCCCCCAGTCAATGGCGTCCCACTTAAAATCTGTTCACTTTGCATGATAAGGTAGCTATGAGCTGGCATCACCCACTGTATGATAGTGAGTGTGGTTTTAAGATCATTAATGTGTAGCACCAAAGCTATCTTATGTTTAGACTTTGAAAAGTAATTTGTGAGTTTGCTTAGTGCAATATTTGGAGCTGACCTTGAGATTTGTTTAAACATCCTGAGAAAGGCCTTTCAATAAGCAAGATAATTTTTTAA
>PVJH01015386.1:0-53760 GCA_004026705.1 Nesogale talazaci
GGTGGGGGGGGGGGATGCTGAGATCTAGCTATTTGGTATGTTTCTTTAAGGTAGCATTTGTCAACCTCCACACATTGGCACTGTGTTTTGATGGTTCTTTGGAAATCTGGGTTGTGAGTGGGGAGGGAAGAGAGCTGTCTTGCATATTGCAGGAGCTTACCGGCATCTCTAACTTACTTGTATGAGAAGTCAATAATGCACGTAAGCTAAGTTGTGAGAAACAAAATATGTCCTGACATTGCAGATGTATCTTTAAGAGACAAAGTCACTTCTAGTGGACTGCCACTACCTTAAGCAAAATGAAATCACTCTGAGCCTTATTTCACCTGCAAAGTGGTTCTAACAGTTGCCCTTGTGGTAGGGGGTTGTTGAGAAGAAGAGGTAAGATGTTGGATGTATGAAGCACTAGTTCCCATCAAGTTGACCCCAATTCATAGTGAGTGTGTCAGTGTAGAATAAGGCTCCATGCAGTTCTTAATGATGTACCTTTTCAAAGTAGATCTTTCAGCCTTTCTCCCAAGATACATCTGGGGAGACTCAAACCTCCAGTCTTTTGATTAGCAGCTGAACCTTCTAAATCAAATATGGCATTTGACCATAGTAACAGACTATGAAAAATGAAGATAATCATCCCAGATTAGCGTATGCAAACTAGCTGTGGAAACTAGAAAATGAGAAAACAAGATGAAGGACAGAGAAAGATCACTTAGGGGATGAGACTTTTCAGTATATAATCTTAAACTCTAAAGCTAAGAGTACTATCTTCACCCATAGTCAGTATCTTTCTGCTTACCTATATGTCTGATTAAATGACTGTCATCTTAACATGCTCCATTACACTCTACAGTACATCCAAAATCAGCAGCTTTGAAACAAACCCCGACCCTGACCTCTTCCAGGTTTCTGTGCCCTCATTCTATTTACCCAGCCCTATGCCAGAGACTCTGGGCTCATGCAGCAGAACGTGATCCGGACTGATGCTGTTTGCTCTGCATGTGCTGTCCTCCCCCAGCTCCCACTTTCTGCCTGGGGTTTCCTTCTCCTTCACGGTCCGGCTCATTTGAAGCCTTGCTGGATCCCCACAAACAAACATATTGGTTGCTTCCTTTTTGGTTCCCCAAGTGTAGTGCTGCATCTCTATTAGAGAGCTTGTCATGCTTGGCCTCAGAAGATAGTTGGCTGCATTCTCTTCCTTTTCTTCTACAATTCAGCTGCCCTGGGGTAGACATTGTATCAGATCCCTCTTTGGGATGGTGTCGGATACAGAGTAGATTCCCTGCAAAGATTGAAAGAAAATGGGATAGACCATTGAATCCACATCATTTCAACCGATATATAATTTGACCTAAATGTCTAATTTCAAAATATGCTAGTTTGGTGCTTATTTTATCATTGATCAGCTATTTATTTAATAGGCCAGGGGAACCATTGAATATATTTCAGCAAGGCAATGACATTAATCAAAGTATGTTTTAGGAAGATGCAGCCATTTGTAAGAAGTAAGAATAACAGAAATGCAGTATGTGCTCAAACCCCTTCCCATCTCCTGCAGAGTAAACAAACGAACAAGCAAAATTATGCTCGCCTATTACAGGTGCGTGTTGAGATCTTTCTAGTTAATTTCTATAAAGGGCTTTGAGATCTTCCTCTGAAAGATGACAGAGAAGTGTGAAGCCTTCAGTGACAGCCTAATCATTGTTATTACTCGGCACTGAGCTCAGAGAACTTAAAAGATCCCCAGGTACCTTCAAAAATAGTAAGAGAAAAAATGCAAATGGGGAACTTGTATGATAAGATAGAACCATTGAATCATAGACTGTTAATGTTGGCAGGAAGCTTACTGGTGATCATCCCAATGATTCTGTCTCTGACCCTTGGACTCCTTATCAGAGGACACTGGGTAGAGCTTTCATCAGATGGCAGAGTCTTAAAGATTTGAGACTTCAATCTTTTTTCTTGTCAGCAGAAACCTCTAGTAGATTATGAGTTTCCATGCATATAAAATGGGGATATGATTACCTGCCACAGGGGTTGTTGCATGATTGAATGCATTGTGTACTACTTACCCTAGTACCTGGTATCCAGTAATTGATAAATAAATATTAGCTTTAAAAAACTAGCTGAGCTAATTAATGAATCTATGCGAAAGTGCATGGGACATTGTGAAGCACCCACTTTCTCTGTGTATTTGTTCCTTGTTGGTGATCCAGATATTTCTTGAAAATCCCAGTCCTTTTACTTACCCCACAGATCACTCTTGACAAAGAAATTAAGGTATTTCTGCCGAACATGGCCTAATTAAGTTGCTAAGTCCATACTTACTTATTTCAAATGAAGAAAAAAGTGGACTTTCCTTTCGCAGAAGTTGAGTAGGAAGCCTGATCCCAGGCTCTGTTGGTGCCCCGCCTAAGTTAATAGATTTGACTGAAGATGCTGGCTTCATATCAGTCGTCTGTGTTGTTACATGTCTTGGCTTTTCCCATCTGTCACATGGGGCTCATAGCCACATTGCAGGGTGGTTGTGAGGGCAGAGTGAGGCAATAATTCTGTGAACTTGCTTTAGAAACTGTAGAATTCTCTGTGACCGCTCATCCCTGATGTGTGAAGACCCACAGAATTTCCTGAACAGAATTTTTTGCTCTACGGGTCATTCACAGTGAACATACTGGTCTAAGAGGGTCTCTAGGGTTCTAGTTGAAACCAGAGGTTCTGAACAGCGTCCAGGGAGTACTGAACGAAGCCTGAATCCGCTCACTAGAATCTCTGCAAAATGACTCATGTAATTGCTCTGTGAAAGTACCCTTAGCCTTTATTGTACACCCACTCGATTGTGATTCTATAGACTCTTGTGGAATGTGGAGGAAGGGGGCGGGGGTCCCCACTTTTTAGTGCCTAGAATTTGAAAGAGACCACCAGTTCTTACTGTCAAGCTACCTCCTTTCAGCCAAATAGCTCTATCTAGGCAGCTGCCAATCATTTTGAACCCCCCTGTTTGTCTCTCTGTCATTCCTCTCCTTAGGGGGAGAAGTCTTATTTCTTCCCTTACATTTTCCAGGAGGGATTTCGCGGGTCTTCCCATCAGCACTTAGTTGTAGGGCTAATTGGGCCAGTGGAGTGCAGGAGACATATCCAGCACAGCCACGCACTCCCAGGGAAAAAAAATGACCTAGATCAGGCAGTAGGTGGATCCAGGACTGTTGTGGGGACCCCCTGCCACCTACTGACAGCCAAACCCACATTCCTAATAGTCTCTGCCTGGCAGGGGGCCTGACTGGGAGAGAGAGCAGGGGAAAGGGGAAGGGGGGACTTTGGGGTGGCTCCTTTTAGGACCAAGTTGCACACATCCCACTCCAACCCACCCCCAAACACACACGCACACACACACACACACATCCATCCTCACAGAAAAGAAGAATGAGGAGCGCACCCCTGGCAGGGGGTGGCAGGTACAGGAGGTCAGCAGAGGAACTCTGAGCCATCTCCTCAGTAGGTATTAGCATAGCGCCTGCAGCCTGTGTGAGTGTGAGGGGGAGAGCTAGCGAGCAAGGGAGGGAGCGAGCTAGCGAGAGAGGCAGGCTGCAAGAGGAGAGGGAGAGGGGGAGCAAGCACTCCAGCGAGCATGAGGACGGGCTTCTCGTTCCCGTGCTCAGTGAATCCGCCTGTCAGTTGGTGTTAACCCTGCAGTTTAAGTGCTCAGATTCCAGGGGAAACAGGCAAACCTCGCGGAAGGAAGCAAGCAAGCAAGGAAAGAAGAAACTGCACGAGGACACGGAGCAGCAGAACATCGGCAGGGATAAAGGGAAAGCAGGGGGAACACCAAATCTATAAATCTATGATTGGATCTGGGCTTCTTTTTCGCCAATGCAAACAGGAATATGCAGCACATTTTTGCCTTCTTCTGCACCGGTTTCCTAGGCACGGTAGTCGGTGCCAATTTCCCCAACAATATCCAGATTGGTGAGTGAGGGGGACCTTCGGGGGAGGGACCTTCAGGGTCTGGCCAGCGGTTTGGGGGGAGTCCATCCTCCCCCCACCCCTTGAAGTTCCAGCTGTTGTGCTTGGCCATCTAAAGCTGAACAGGGAAGGGAGGGGGACTTGGGCTGTCAGTGTGGGGAGGGGGCTTCTCTTGTTGCACTGAGAGGCAAAGGAGAAACGTGTACACACACACACACACACACACACACACACACACACACACACACCACTCACACTCCAGCCAGGAGCATGTGAAATGGAGGAGTCACTGTTTTGAAGTAAAAATAAATAAATTAAATCAAGCGGTTGCCAGGAAAGGGGTGGTGGGTGTTTAGGGATCTATCTCCATTGCCTGAATGCTGGGCTCCGTTTCATTTATTTATGTAAGTGTGAGTGTCGTGTGTATTTATGTGTCTGATCATCGATTTCAGATGCATGTGTCTATTACATTGAGAAGGGCACTGATTTCTTACCTAGGGAAGGGAAAAACAGACCCTTTGAAAGGAGTGAAGGGTGCTGGGGTTGTGGCATTCACTAAAATTATGGCAGGTCCCCCCACTGGCAGGCAAGAGAGCCTTCCGTGTGGTGTCTGTCTAGCTGGGCTAGTGAATCCTCACGTCCCAGTCCTGGGACTTCCCTTATCTGCCTTCTCTCTAGCCTTTCCTTTGCTCCCTGCCTTACATTTTGTGTCCGTCAATATGATCTACCTTTGAAACACACAAACACATGTACGCACATGCTTCCTTATGTTGCTTTCAGTCCCCATCACGGGGCTCCATCCTCTCAACTTGGAAGCAGGGTTCCACATGCTGATGGTTTTCCTTCCCCATTTCGACTCCCCACTTGTTTGGCTTCCCAACAGACCACCAACTCTCTCTGGGTTTTGCAGGACCGCTAATAAACATGACTCTTCCTAATAGAAATGGGTGGGGTGGGATGAGCGGTCAAAAACTACGAGGAGCAATACAACCAGAACAGATTGCCCCCGGGCTCTGGGCTTCAGTGTGGCCAGTAGCTAGTCAGGATTGTGTGTGGCCAGAATCATGGGAGCTGCTTTGCTGGGAAGCATCTAGGGTGGCTCGACTTGTGTTTTTGTAGCCCCGGTAGGGATGCAGTTCCACTCGGGAAAGTTCCTGTTGCTGGGACTTTGTGTGCTTCCTGTGAGTGAGTGTTTGCATGGGGACTCTGTACAGGTGGTGTCGCTTTGTTGCTTACAAACCCTGCAGTATGGGTCTCCTCTTGGCCTCTCCAGCTCGCTAGAGACCAGGCTTGTTGGCGTAGTCATGGAGTAGTAACTTGCTTTGTTTCCTGACACCTGTTAAGCTGTATTCGGAAGTCTATTTGTGAATAGGTGGGTTAGTGCCTTACATGCAAAACTTCCTGCCTCCGAGTGTCACTTCCTTTGCAGTCCAGACTAGCTTTCCGTCTCCTGACCACTTGCTTTCCCTTTCATTCACTGCAAGGGAGGGGGAGGGGGGCTGAGACGTGTTCGGGGTGTGGTCATCTTAGAGGAAGAGGTAGTCGCAGAATAGAAACATAGATTTTGTTTGTTTGTTTGTTTTTCTTTAAAGCAGGTGCATATGTACAGGTATAGATCACTTGTGTTAACATGTGGCATCACTTGTGTTTCTACTTCAGTATTTTCCCTACTTGGCTGACTGCAAATCTTTGGGTAGGCTTGTGTGGGCTTGGTTTTCTCCAAGTTTCTTTGTACGTTTTACCATGTATAGAAGCATGGTGTGTTTGTTTGTATGTGTGTGTGTGTGTGTGTGTGTATACACGGATGTGTACTCCTGTCTCTCTCCTGCAGACCGCTCATCAGATTTATCCTCACCATACTTGTTCAACTGAGAAAGTCAGTGTTGTTTCTGTTTTCCCATAAAAAGGTTAAACATGAAATTATTGAACAAAGGCTGAAAAATGACACTGCCATCAGGTAATACTCGATCCTTCTATGTTCCCTATGATCTCTAACAAAAGTCTTGCCATCTACTTCCTGGTTCTTAAAAGCAAACATGCAACCATTGTGTAAGAAGTTAGAAGTACATTACACTAGGACTGTGATTTCTTTTGGATCCTGGATGAACTTCTTTCTAAGCATTCATTATAGTGCAGACTCTGGAAATAGCTGACTTTCATTCCCAGAAACCTACGCTAATTCATTTGCATGTCCATAGGAAACACAAAGGTAAGCTGTGTACGCTCCTTTACTTGGAACAGCAGCCACTTTTTTTTCTTTCCTTCTAGAATAGAATGTTGGTATCCTCTTGACATCCTTAAAAACCACCCATTTTCAAAACACACGGTGGTTCTCTCAAGCAAAGACAATGGTATTCCCTTATGTAACAAGTCATTCCTAGGGAGCTGGGACCGTGAGTGGTGAGAAAAGAAACAAATCACTGTTCACCCCAAATCAGGGGTGTTCAGAAGAAATACATCATAAACGTGAGAGGCCATGGAATGGAGTCTTGGCAGGTCAAACACCAAGAGTGAAAGGACAGGCAAAGAATTATAATCTGCAGAAGCCCACAGGCTCCAAAGTTAGATGGGTATGAATTAACACCTCCTTCTCATAAGGCTCTCTGGTGAGACACAGTTTTGATAGCAGGACAAAATAGACACGGTGTGCAGCATGCATCCCAATGTGCTCATGGGAGCCCAATCACCCAGGTGGACTGCGCCTGGGAGGAAGAAGGGAAATGCTGTATGCTCCTGTGTACCCTGAGCGGAGTTGAGGGGTGATCCATCAGATGTTTGAGCAGAGTGATAGATGGTAGAGGCTCTTGCCACCTCAAAATTCATCTGTGGAAGTCTATTTGAACTCTTACCCCCCTCCAAGAAAGGCTACACCTGGTGGGTTTGACATGGACAGAGAACAGGAACCCATTGGGTAAATGGAGGTAAATCCTGCTTGGAGACTGAATACCATGTTGTATTTCTTTTCCTCACAGGGGGATTATTTCCAAACCAGCAGTCACAGGAACATGCTGCTTTTAGATTTGCTTTGTCACAACTCACAGAGCCCCCAAAGCTGCTTCCCCAGATTGATATTGTGAACATCAGCGACAGCTTTGAGATGACCTATAGATGTAAGTAATTGTTTCTATTTCGAGATTTCTTTTCTGCGACCGTCCAGTGAGTGGAGGGCCTGTGTGTAGGTGGCGGCAGTGCAAACATGATGGAGTTGTCATCTGTCTTCATAAGAGACAAGGCCCTCCAAGAAAAATTTCCAGGGTCGTTTGAGCTATTCCAGCAGTAGGTATTTCACATCCTGCAATGCTTCGTGGAATGGATTTGCTTTTTCACTGTCAGATAACTTTTAAATGTCAGCACGAGAGGCACTTGGGTGGATTCCTGTCCCCCCACATTGAGTGGTTTTCTGGATCAACTGAAAGAGTTTCACAGATAAGAAACTTCTGAGAAATGTAGACTAAATAAAGCATCTGTCTCAGAGAATGTGGTCTTAAAAAGGCTCAAACCATTTCTTAACTGCCAATTAAAAGAAAAGCATGTCCCCATGGCTTGATTAGGAGTAGAGGAGAATTTGTATGCGTGATCTCCTATTTGGGGAAGTGGACAGTTATGATAGAAAGTGTGTGCCTTGATTATTCCCCGAATGGCTTGAAACAATTGAGTGTCGTGGAATGGTTGGAGGACACCAAACAGAACAAGGTGGTCTCGGGAAAGGAGGAGCGATAGAACACCCTCTGACTTCTGAATGGGATGGTTGCAAAACAGATAGCAAATCCCATTTTGAGCTTTTCCTGTTATCTAATACTGAAAAGGAAACTTTGGGACCTCATGATTTTTGCTCTATGTCTGATGAAATCATAAGAGTGATTCAGTATAAATAGCTTACCTGCAGAGATTCAGCTTAAAAAGAGCCACGTCGAACTGTGACATGCGAGCCAAATGAGCAAGAAGAGATCCAGGTTCAAAACTGGATAAAATCGCTGCCATAGGCTTTCTGGGCTACTTGGCAACTTCTGCGGAGGGCTAGGGGATTGAAAGCATGGACCGCCTTTCCTTCATCTCTTCCCCAGATGATGGCTTCTCATGTCTTGAAATGAACACGTGGTGAAATCTCAAAGTGAGAATTCATAAGTCTACTTTTCTTGAGCTTTTATTGATGGCAAATTCTGACAGTAATGATTATACCAGATTTCATTGATGCAGTGCATCCTGTTTTGAGAATTATAGCATTTTATTGATGATTATAGCAATACTCATTCCCATTTGGTGATCACTCATGATAGCCCGTGCAATGCACTCACTGCCTTTCATATGTTGGCTCATCCAATCCTTGCATGCCCTTGCACAATACTGTGGGTTACATTCGCCTGAGACATGAAGACTCTAAAAATGAATCAGGCTATGAAACTGAACTGAGCACATCCAAGAGGAAGAGGCTGATCTTAAGAGGCCTGGTGGCATAGTGGTTACACATTGGGCTGCAATTTGCAAGGTTAACAGTTCAAAACCATCAGCTGCTCTGACGTTGAAAGATGGAGCTTTCTTCTGGAAAGAGCGACAGTTTCAGAAACTGGCAGAGGTAGTTCTACCCTGGTCAATAAGGTCATTATGCGTTTCCACTGCTCTGTGGCAGCAAGCTTTGCTTGTTGGCTTATAACACTCAAGACCATGTTCCTGGCCACAAAGAGATACCTCCACTCTTGTGTAACCTGAAATACGTAGAAACCCAAGAGTTTTCGGATGCAAGCTTGGTCTGGAAAAGTACCTGAGGAGAAAGACATTTAGTCCTTCACATCAGAGCTATGCTTTTGCTCAGAAGTGATACACTGAATAGAGCAATTCTGCATCTTGATAACACTGAGAGTAAAAGCTATCTAGTGTGCTACTACCCACACAGGAGAGCTGAATTTTAATTGTTTAATGCTGAATTGTAGTTCTGTAAGTACATTGACTTTGGGAGCTAGAATAATATTGAGTAGGTATTTAGCTATTAGATAATCTCACCAAATCTTCAACTCACTGCCATCGAGTCAATTCTGACTCCGAGCCCTCCTGTAGGACAGGAGGACAAAGCCTGTTTCTCTCTCAAAGAGTTATTTGGATGGTTGTTGGCTTCAAACCACTGCCCATGAGGTAAGCAGCCCGATGCATAACCACTATGCCACTAGGACTCCAGGCAGCCTCACCTACATTTTTTGAAATTTAACTTAATAAAGGATGTTTTTTAGAAGAAGCCTGGGCACACAGTAGTTTAGGATTTAGCTGATAAGTGAACATCTCAGTTTTCAAACCCACCAATTCTGTCTGCAGGAGAAAAGATCTGTCTGTCTACTCCCTGTTAAAATTATTACCGAGGAAACCAGAGGAGGTCGTTTTTATTCAGTCCTGTAAAGTGGATATGAATTGAAGTCAACTAGATGGCACACATCTGGCTTTCTCAATGCATTGTGGACAGCTCCTGAGTTTATCTGGTCTTTTTGTTTTGTTTTGTTTTTGTTTTTTTGTTTTTTGGTGGGCATCACTGCCCTTTGGTGGGAGTAGGTGGCCCAATCTTGCTCCTGGAGAGCTGCTGCTGGATTTGAACCGCCAGCCCAGTGGGCTGCAGTCCCGCGCACAGCCACTACACCACCGGGGCTCAGCCCCGAGTTTATCAGGTCTTTAATGTGCTAGCTTGCAAATGGTTTTTGGATCTCCACTACTTCCTCACCCTTTCACATTGATTTGGTTGTTTGATTTTTAACTTCTTGATTTTAAAATATCTGGTCTTTAATGAGAGGGTTTGGTGATATTCATTGATGTCTCTATTAAAAAAAAAACTTGACCTAACGCACAATTTGGTGCATGTACAGGCTATACAAATTTATTGCCTACTGGGAGGCTTTATATGTTTTGTTATGATCCATAGCTTTTGTCCTTCTCTCAAAGGTGCCCATTATGCAAGAAGGATTACTTACTTAGAGAATCAAGAAGAATAAACTGTTGGCACATGTATGTACTCACACTGCTGAGAGCTGTCTACAGCAGAGCTGGGTGGAAAACAATGTTAACTGCCATCCTAGTGTCAAGATGTTGACTGGCAGGATGAGGTAATAAAAGACAAAAATAGGAAGAAATGTTCCAAGACAAAAGGTGATGCTTCTGTGTTGTAATCTTTACAACTTAAAACTTCCCTTTTGACAGGGCTGCTGGCTAGTTTTCAGGAAAGGAGAAAGCATACAGGGGATGTTTTCCATAGTGGGCAGTGAACTGAGAGTGAAGGCATCCAGTGAACTGGAGCTTGCTTGCTACCATATCCCAGCTTACAGGTGTCCATGAAGACCTACCTCCTTGATACGTTCTTTCCCTACAAGTGTCCTCAATGTTTTGAACTGAGTTTAAACTGGAAGTTCAAAGATGATACACTAGCCAGATTCTTGAATAAGTTTCCATCCAGTGGAGTAATATTGCTAAAGGATTTATCTGAGAGGAAATATGGCATTGGGCATTGACCTTCTGTTTCTTCTGATGCTTAGATTCAAGATCAGAAAGCCTGTGGGACAATTCAGGTGGTGAAGAAGACAATGCAATTTCTAGACAGCTTATAAGAGTCTCTTACATTCTGTCAAAATTAACTGTGATCCATTAGTGTGGGGGCATCGTATAGGTGTCATAATTAGAACAAAGAGAAAATAACCAAGGAAGCAGAGTAGCTTGTGTAAGGTGGGTCGTTTAATCATTTACAGAAAGTGAAGAAAAACATTTGATTCAAATTTAATATTGCAATCTACTTGAAGAACTAGACCTTAAATTAACTGCCCCAAGACTGTCTTTAGGAAAACAGCTCTAGAAAGCAACTCTATCTTTGATTAGTCTTCTATTTCTCAGATATTTTGCTCTTCATTTTTCAGTGCATTTGCTATTCAGTATCCTTCCACTAGAGGGTGGAGACAGGAAGGGAGTGGAAGTGTTAGCAGAACCATTTCTGCTCAATGTGTTAGCAGCAAGAGGTTATAAAGGAAGGGCAGTGATTATAGAATAGGGGGAGCAGAGGAATATGAAAGAGGAGAATCAGCTAACACCACCAGGCAAGGTGAGAGTTTGATCTTTTCTTTGCATTCAATTGTCTTGGTTTCCTGGCCTGTTATCATTAACAGGCAGTGACTGAATCAGGAACACCAGTGCCTTACATGTCCACAGGAACAAGATCGAAGTTACTGGATGACTCTCACTTATCGTGGCTCCTCTGCAGAAAGTGCACACAATGTTGATGTTGAATGTCCTCTAGCCCATCCTGATTCATGCCACTTTACAAGAGAATAGAACAATGTGTAGCCCTGCATCATTATCATCATCAGAGGTGTCTCCCTTCGAACCTATTCTTGCAGCTAGTGTGTTGCTGCATCTCATGAAGGGCCTTCGTCTTTCTCTCTGACCATCTGCTTTTTCAAACATAGTGCCTATTCTCCAGGAATTTGCTCATATCCTGAGAGAACGTTCAAAGTACTTGAGATAGAATCTTGACATCCCTCTTTCTAAAGGTGCATTCTGGTTGTTCTTCCAAAACAGAAATGTTCATTCTTCTTGCCAACCCCAAACCCCAAACCACCACCGCTGAGTCAATTCTGATTCATAAAACCTTCCAGGACAGAATAGAAATGTTCCAAAGGAATTCATAGATTATCTCTTCAGGGGCAGAGAACCTCATCTTTCTCTGAAAGAACAGTTGTTAGATTTGACACATATCTTGCAGTTCCCATGATAGTGCTTCACCCAATCCACCATGATTACACTGCTGGCCATATTACATTCAATATTCTTACCACACTACTACTCTGATATACTAATATTTCTTTAGTCTTTCTTATCCAGTTTTTGCATGTGTGTGAGGAAATTGAAAATATCATGTGGTTAGGTCAGGTACCCTTTTGTTCTCAATGGTATTTTGCTTTTTAACACTTCGAAGAGGTTAGCAGATGTGCCTGAAGCAACCTGTCATTTTATTTCTTGATTGCTGCTTCCATGGGCATTAAATGTGGATCCAAGTAAAATGAAATCTCTGACAGCTTCCATCTTTTCTGCATTTATTATGATAATATTTGTTAGTCTGATATGGGGACTTATATGCTTGTTTGTTTTAATGTTGAGGTGCAATCTGTATCAAGGCTTAAGCATTTAGTATTCATCAGTATGTCTTCTTCACTTTGAAAATTCAAGGTTTGTCCATCTGCATAACATAGCTCTTCCTCTGAACCTGATCCTGTATTTTGCTTCATATAGCTTAGTTTTTCAGATTATTTGCTCTGTGCACAGATTGCGTAAGGATTGGGAAAAGGATACAGCCCTGACATACACATCTGCTGATTTTAAGACAGGCGGTATCCCTTTTCTTCTATCCAAACCTCTGCTTCTTGGTCTATGGGCAGGTTCTGCATGAGCTCTTTCAGTGTTCTAGAAAGTCTATTCTCCGTGGTATTGTCCATAATGTACCATGATTCACACCGATGAATGTCCTTACGTGGTCAGTAAAACATATCTTTCTGACATTCTCTGTTTTCAGCCAACAATTACACCCCTCGTTTCATGTTCCCTTCTGAATTTCTGGCTGTCCCCTGTCTATGTACTGTTGTAACTGCTAAGAAAATATTATTAGCAAAAAATTATCTGTCATAAAGAACAGAGTGGACGAAAACCTGACAAAGTTTCTGTCAGGTCTGGAAAATATCACAATTTAATAGCTGCCTTTTCATCCATCTATTTATCCATCCATTTAGCCATCATTCCACCCAATCAGTCCACCAGTAAATATGATTTTAGAATGTTTGTAGAAGATATGGCTTCAGAAAGTTCGTGGGAAAAACAGAATGAAGATAATGAACTATTTCCATTAACTCTTTGAAGCCCCCTCATGTATGTGGCACTTCTATTTTGTGCCAATCCCTCTCCTACTCCATTTCCATACAGTGGATTCCGACCCAATGACTCTACAGGATGCAGTACCTTTTCTTAAGTTTTCTTAGGCTGCACATCTCTTTCAAAACAAGACTACCTCATTTTTTTCTCTCTCAGAGTAGCTGGTAGATCTGAACACTAATTAAACCTCTGGGCCACCAAGGCTAATTACCATTGTCTTAGGTACTACATAGCAAATGGCTAGTGACGAAAACACAGCCTCTTTCCTTGTGAAACTGTATAGCTCACAGGCCCTTAAATTTCCATGCACAAAAGAGTCATCGAGGGAGCTAATTTAAAGCAAGAATGGGACGGAGAGCTCTTTTGGTCTTCCTGAGTCAGAATATTGAAGCGCAATCTCTGGGGGGGGGGGACTCTGTAGTAGTTAGTATGGGGATCACACTTGGAAAACTCTCCTTTAATCTAAAAAATCTTCCGTTCACTTAGCAAGCAGTTTGGAGTGCTTAGCCAAGCCCAGGTGTGTTAAGAAGTACACATGCAGAGAAAAGTAAGACATGTTCCCTGCCCTGGAGGACTGTATCCCTCGTAAGGCTGACTGTCCTGTAAAGAGAAAATTAAAATATAATGTGGTAAGTGCAGTTGCAGGAATTTGCGCTGAACACTGGAGATGCCTTAGGGAATGGGGTCTGCCTCACAGATTGGTGGTGAATTAAGCTTCCAAGATAAAGAGATCACAGGGGTGGGGACAGAGTGGGAAAGAGATACTGCCTTCACCTTCTGGGTGAAGGAATTAGCATCTGCAAGGACAAAAAGGACAGGTTGCCTTGTTCCACCTCTCTCCATCACGTGGCAAGACCCTGCTGGGTCTTTCTTGTAGTGCTTATCAGCTATTTCAAGAGTCCTTGGGAGATACAAATGATGAAGTGCTCAACTCAATAACTGAAAAGTTAGCCCTTCTACTCCACCAAGAGGAACCTCAGTAGACCAAACTAAAGATCTGCTTCTGAAAGCTGGCAGCCCGGAACACTTTGTAAAGCAGCCATGTTCCCCACATATGGAATCACCAGGAGTCAGAAACAACTTGGCATCCAACAACTATCTGGTACAGGGCATATTCAGGCAGGCCAAACTGGTACAGCAATTTCAGATAGTGCAGAAGGGGGTTACCAAATGGCTAGCTACAAATCAATTTCAGATTGAGCTAGTGTTTACCAATCAGGAAAGTGTCTGTTGACACCGGGGTTTCAAAAAGGGCTGACAACTATGGAACTAGACAATGCACCCATGGCAGAGAACAGAACACTTACGCATCTCCACAGCCTTCTTCTCATTCCTTTTCCTGACTGGCCCTTGGAAGCAGTGAGTTCTTTAAGGCTTTGCAATTTTGCCTGTATTGTGTGCTTATGTGCCAACTCTCCTCTCAGGCTGTGAGTTGCCATGCAGGAGGACCCCACGTAGCTATCACGTCGTGTTGTTGAGGATACCTGACCCAGGGTGATGCTTCCAGGGCAAATGTACAAATGTTTGCAGCAGTCAGGGAATCACACAACATGGCAATGCTGACAGCGTAAATGGCAATCAGGTAGACAGTCCCAGGACACATTCGAATGGGTTACCTCTGTTGTACAACTAACTTGGAAGCTTGGGGACATTCAAGCAAGAATCGAAGTATCAAAAACCTACAGAGGACACCTTAATTCTTGTCAGAGAGTCCTTGATCCCTACCAGAGCTGCAAACTAACGGTCCACAGAGTTTATTTTGTTTGAGCTATGTAATATTTTTTTTTGCATCACTGCCCTCTGGTGGTCGTGGGAGCTACCCAGCGCTGCTACTGAGAGCTGCCGCTGGATTTGAACCGCCAAGCCCGAGGGCCACAATCCCGCACTCAACCACCTATGCCACTGGCACTCAGCTCTGAGCTTTGTAATAATTTGAAAATAGAAAGACTAGACATTTTAAAATGAGGATTTCCAAGTTCCAAGTTCTCCAGAAAGAAAAGAGTCAGGGGATCTATTAACTAAGGGTCCTCATTCCTGCTTATCACTTGCTGTTGTGAGCTCAGAAGCATTGCCCTTTTTAGGGCATAATCTCTCTAGTTTGCCCAGACCTTTGCCATCTTTAGTATATGTGTTCGAGCATAAGACACCATCTTGCTTGTCCAAGCATGCAGTTTAATCTGCCTTAATTAGTTCTATAACTTGTGCATCGGCATTTTCTCATGGCATTCTGTTAATATTTATATCTCATTCTGAAGTGAGAGGACACAAAAAGATGGGTAACTCTTGTTGTCAAGAAGTTATGCAGCTGGGCTGAGCCCCGGTAGCGTACGTGAGTGTGGGACTGCGGCCTGCGGCCTGCGGGCTTGGTGGTTCAAATCCAGCGGTTCTCAGGAGCAGCACTGGCTAGTGCCAATGACCACCAGAGGCAGTGATGCCCGCCCCCTCCCCCCCCCAAAAAAAGAAGTTATGCGGCAAAGAGACTAGACAGCTGCTAACGGGGTAAACAAAGATTATTTTGAAGACCTACTGAGAGCCAGATAACTAGCACGTTACTTTATTTAATTTTTATAATGACTTTGAAAGGTTATGACTCTATTTGCTAGATGATTCAATTGAGAAGATTGTCTTCTTCATACCATGCAGTTGCTGCTGAGTTGCTTCCAAGCCCTGGCCCATCCGCGTGCATCAGACTAGAACTTTTCTCAGTAGTGTCAACAGGAGCCTAAATTATGCAAATTTATCCTCTTTGATGCATGAAAAGTATACTATGTTAGGGTTTATAGATGTGAATTCAAATGCTAGACTATCTTTTTAAGTGTTCCAAGGATAGTCTTAGAGAAGCAATCCACTCCCATGCCTATCTAAAAAATGGAACACAAATGATCTCTGAGTTGCCCCAGGTCTATGTTTTATGGGGAGTCCATATGGGAAACCCCTTGGGCAAACAATGAAGAAAGGAGGCTCTTGTTTTAACCTTATGGAGTCTCTCCATAAACTCTGAGAGCGTAATGAAGACGCTGCACCAATGCCCACCAATTTATACACCAAAGCGCATTGTGTATGAAAACATAAAGGGATTGCAACTTTGCTGGGCCTCGGGCGCACATATTCAAAATTCATCACGTAATTAGGGAATGTCAATACAATTGTGAAAAACAGAAGGCGGCTCTGTGCTTTATGGACCCTCCTGGCTAGGGATAGATGGTTCTATTAATCCAATAATCACACCAATAATTCTATGTTTCCTGCTATCAAGTCAATGCCGACTCGCAGCAAACCACTAGGACAGGGTGGAACTGCCACTGTGAATTCCCCTACAGTCGTTCACAGGAGGAGAAAGCCCAACCTTTCTTCCAAAGACGGCCTGATGGCTTCAAAGACTCCTCTGAGGGTATGCTAAACACGCTAGGACATATAATTTTTTGAATTATTTTTTATTATTAAAAATCATTTTATTAGGGGCTCGTACATCATTTTTCACAATATATAAATAAACAGACCGTGCAAAGCACCTTCACATGTCCACTGCTGTCATCATTCTCCAAATATCCACCTTTCCCCTTGAGCCCCTGGTATCGGTTTTTCCATCCTTTCCCCTCTTCCCCTGATCTCCCTTCCCCATCAACCCTCAATACTTTATCAATTATAAAATACTTTATAAGTTGTTCTGTCATACACTGCCCTACCTCTCCCTCAACCCATTCCTTTGATGCTCGTCTTTCAAATAGAAGCTTAAGTGTATATCCTTGCAGTTGGTTCTGTCTCTCTACCCCACCTTCTCTCCACCCTTCCAGCAGCTCCTATCTCACCACTGGCCCGAAAGTGCTCATCTGTCTTAGTTTCCCCATATCTCCTGCTTCCCTCTCTACTAGTGTACTTTCTCCAGTCCATCTGGATTTGTAAGGTAGAGTTGGGACCATGATGGTTGGGTGGAGGAAGGCTTCAGGAACTAGAGGAAACTTGTATGCATCATCACTGCCCGGCTGTTCCTTGACTGCTCTGTTTCCTTCCCGTGACTCCCCTGTAAAGGGGTGACCAATTACCCACAAGGGGGTCTTAGGTGTCCACCCTGCTCTCCTCCTCATTCTTAATGATGTGATTCTTGTTCTTTGATGCTGAATACCTGCTCCCTTCGTCCCCTCTTGATCACACATGCTGATGTGCTTCTTCCATGTGGGCTTTGCTGACATATAATTTTATTAGGTAATATTTAAAAAATCAGTTCTGGTCAGAAGAGTGGGGAATCTTCCTTCAGAAGATCTGTTTGAGATAAGAAACAAGGGTTTTGGTAATGTGTGTGTGTGTGTGATATGGAGAGGAGCAGTCCAGAAATTCCTGGACAAAGGCCGGATAAGGAAGAAAAGTAAAAACATGCAGGACTGGAAAGGGTGGCAGAAGCCAGGCCTTGTGAGTAAGTTATGGATTTTGAGCTCCAGCCCAGAAGCTATGTGAAAACTGCTGATGCATTTTAAGAAAAGCGACATGTTCAGATTTCTGTTTTCTCACCAGCAATGAATCAACCTTTGGAGCACTTCATTACATTCATGTTGCCTGGAGACTTCTTGCTTGTACAGCAATGACCTTTGTTCCTTTACTTCTGTTGCAAATTTGAGCTGGATTCTGGCAGATGGACAGGGTAGGACCACTGAAGGGAAGGGAGGCTAAAGGCTCAGTGCAGGGATATTTCCTAAATGGCTGTCTGGTCGACTCTGGAATAGCTCACAGAGCTTGCGGCAGATTCTGGGAGAAGCCTACAAATCCTGTGTATGTACATGAAGCCCAAGAAATCATCTAGAGACCTTTGTTATTTCATTAGCAGAGAATGTCCACACTACAGTTCAGCTGGAGTCTCTAGTTATACTGGGACCTTCAATGAGTCTCCTATGCAAGCCATTTCCCCTCCCCTTATATCTGTATGTATACACTTCCTACATTTCTCTGTTGAAATTCTGTCCTAGTTAGTTATAACTTGAATCAGCTTCTCCTTTGGACCTCCCCTGCTTTCCTATGTGTCCTCTGAAGCTTTGATGCCTTCCTCATAACAATTTGTCGCATTTTGTGTTGAGTTTTTGTTATCTAGGGTCTCACTTTGCTACACAACTGGAAAGAAACTTAAGGGTCATGTTCTCCTTTTATTCAGTTGGGTCCTTACCATACAATAACATTCCTTAGTGCTGATGAATGAATGAATGAATGAATATCAGACACACTCATAGTCTTGAATTATTTCAGCTTTATGGCAGAGTGCTTTAGCATAAGGATTTTGAGGATCCTAGGGGACTAATTGTAAATTCCTAGACAATTATTCATAAATTCACAAAATTCATAGACAATTATTATTGTATCTTAAGTAAAGTTCCATTTTCCAATTAAAGGATTGGGGGTATAAGACCTGGCTGCAACATGTTAACCTTCAATTAATTTTGAACTTCAGTATCTTGAAAATAAATACATGAATAATTAATAACATCCATTCCTGATTATTTAGAATGACTAAATTATTAGGCTTCAGACCTTTATTCCTAATAAAATGTAACGCAGGAGATATTTTTATTCTAAAGGCTCTTTTTGTTGTTGTTCTTATTGTTTATGTTGATAGATGAGGAAACTGAGTTTGCAAAGCAATGGAGAATGAGCAGTGCTTTTGTGTTTCTGGTTGCACGGCATCCAGGACCATCGGAGGGGTGGGAAGGTCTTTATTTGGCCATTGCCAGTTCCCTGGCCTGCTTCCTTAGAGATCCTGCATGTCTCTTTTGTAACAGCAGCCCTTGTACCCTATGCACATATTCACACATGTGGCACTACACATCTGCTTTTTTCATATAGCCCATAAACTTCTGTTGTTCTGTACATGCTGCTGTCAAGGTGTGTGGGGACTAAGGCTACTGGGAATCTTTTTTAAATCTTGGCTGCTCTTTTGACATTGGTGCATCCCTACTATTCAGAGAGCACAGGGAAACTCCAGGGCATGGAAATTCCGGATCTCAGAAGATGCAGACAAGACTGAGGTTAGCATGAACCAGTCGAAATTAATAGCACAGGCACCCAATGGTTAAGCCCACTTCTCTTTAGCTATTATTTTGCCCTATAGGACTAAATAAACTTTTTGATACTTGGTCATATTTTGTGTAAAAATTATAGGAATATTGTAAACCACAGGCATACAGACACCAGCTAAAAACCTATGTAGTGATAATACACTCCTATCTCCTGAAAAAAAAAAGTATCCTGAAAAAATACAGCCTGAATGCTGCTTGGAAGCAAGACTTTATCTCACGTCCTTGGCTATGTTATCAGGAGAGACTAGTCCCTGGAGAAGGACATCCTGTTGGTAAAGGAGAGGACATTGGCACAGTGGGTGTAACAACAAGCACAAAGATCCTAATGATGGTGGGGCTGGTGTAGGGCTAAGCATGGCTTTACTCAGCTGTACCGAGGGTAGTTAGTCGTCAGAACAACAACATCCTCTTTCTAAGCATATACATTTGATAATATAGTCATGGGTCACATAACATATATCTTATCATCTGTGAACTATGACTTTAGGGGATGTGGATATTGCACAAATAGACTGAAATCTCAACTCGTGGCAATCCCTGATGTCCCACCATGAAGCTGTGTGATAATCTTCTGTACCACTTCCAAATCAATACTGCTCCTTTATCTCTCGCTGCTGCTCTTACTGGCGGTGGTTGGGAGCCAGGATGCACTTCACAGCAGTGTTTCCGAAAGAAAATTAAACAGAGATAACACTACAACACTCAAGAGACCTGTGGCCCATGAGTTGGGATGCTGCTGCTTCCAACTCAAAGTACACAGTGCTATATGGTAAACATTTTATTTGTAAGTGGGGAACATTCATATTAAGATAACAGTAGGAAGTAACAGCATATACATAAGCCAGCATACATAGGTGTTCATTATTATCAGGACATATGTACTATAGGTTTTATATTCTGTAAAATACTGTCATTGAGTTGATGGCAACCCACAGAGAGTCCATAAGACAGGGTAGAACTGCCCCTGTATCAGAAGGAGGCCAGTCCTCTGATATACTCACAGCAAGGGTTCAACAGGCTGTTGTGCAGTGATAAATATTATTTATCATAATAACGATATAGAGATCTTGAGAGAGAGAGAAAAGAACATTAGGAGTTACATATATATATATATATATATATATATATATATATATATATCCTTTTATGGTACATGCTCACCTCCATCCTGTTAGATGGTCCACGTGGAGAGACAGTGGGAGAAGGGATTACATGATGAGGGAGAGCGTCCAGCGCTGAGGGGCAGGCTGGAGCTGGCAGGCTGAAGCCCCCTCTATCTATGTCCAATCCCTCTATACCCTCTGGAGCCAAGCCAGGACCCTAATTACAGGCAAGGACATATATCACAGGAGAGGGCTGTCTTAAGGGCTATATGGTGATAAGGGGAGTGATCTTAAGAATGTCTACCTGACTATGTGAAGAGGTGCGTGAAAAGGCCAGACCTTAACCTGTGGAGGTAGATAAACATTTCTATCAGGCTAGGGGTTATTAACAATGGCTCTTGAATCCCACCCACAGGCTCAGAGAGAAGCAAGCCATCATTCTAACAGCAGGGGAGTTAGCTCTTAGTTAGACAATACAAAGGCCTTAAGTAACTGGGAATTTCAGGGAGAATAGCTAACTTAACTTCCATAACAAGTGCTGGTAAATAGTCTGCTTAATATTTGGAGCAAAATAATTGTGGAAAAGTTCTGTCTTCATCCTACACCCCTGTGCGTTTCCAAGACTGTCACTCTTTATAGACATAAGATACTTTATCTTTCTCCCACAGGGCAACTGGTGGTTTCAAACTGCTTACCTTGCAGTTAGCAGCCCAACATATAACTGCTATTCCACCAGGGACCCTGTATGTAATATATATTATACTATTATATAAAACATTAAAATAAATATACAACTATATATATATCATATTCTACAATTGCTTCATATATATGAGAAGATGCATGTGCTATATGCAGTCAGCTATTGAATTCACTACCCCTGGTTGCATTCATTATGTATGTTTCATTCCTTAGTTGGGATTGCTAAACTATATTATAACCCTGTGGGACCATGTAGATATATGTGGTCAGATGTAGCACAAACGGACATTTGTAAAGTGACCAGATGTCCCATTTTTTAACAATTTAACAATGTCCCATGGCATTTTAAAATTAAAATAAATATAGTACAATACTATTTTTGCATTCTGTGAACATTTTTCTTGCTCCATATAGACCAAATTTTTAATCAACAGCTCCCCACCCCCACCCTGGTCAATGGAGTCCTGCTTAAAAACTGGTCACTTTCATTTATGGGGCAAGTGACCATAACGTCGTTCAACATCCTTTTTATGCATAGTATATCATATGTCAAAAAACATAGATATTGCATTTACTAGTACATTAAAGCCAAACCAAACTCACTGCCATTGAGTCAAAGCTGACTCATACTGATGCCCAGCCCCGCACACCCCCAACTGTGGATTTCTAAGACATTCACTGTTTATGAGAGCAGAAAGTTTCCCCTTTCGGCAGAACATCAGCTTGTGATTTCAAACTGCTGGCCTTGCAGTTAGCAGCGTACTGTGTCACCAGGGCTCCCTTCATGTATAATATAGGGTGATAATTCTCAATTCTCAGAGTTATTACAACAGGCAAATGCCATTACTTTTGTGAGAGGGCTATGAAAAATCAGAAATACTAGACAAACACAATGTAATATAATTAACAAGCTCCTTATTTATTAGCATAAATGCACCATAAGTACAATATGACTAATTAATCTTTAGTGTTTTCTTATGAGGGTGGTCATTATCTATGAATAAATCTGTTTTGTGGATGGGGACAATTGAAATCCTAAGGAGGCTAAGTTTTCCCTGGATCCAAATATGCAGCAACACTAAATCCAAAAGCATTTCCTTTCACTTCTGATTCAGTCCACACATGTGTCTTTAGGCTAAGCAATCACTGCTTGAAGATACAGGGACACACATGGTGGAGAGACCCCAAGAGGGTGGTAGGTTGCCCAGACTCCCTGAGATGCCTGTACTTTCTCCTAATGGCCAAGACATTTCTCAACTTATTATAAGTAAAAGATAAAAATTGGATCATTTTGACCTCAGCTATGACTAGATTCAGGAAATGGCTGAATTTAGGAATTTGAAAAATGTCTTCCAGACTAACACAAACCCTCTAAATTTTAGGGTTTTCTGTTCTTTATGTTGATGTCATTGTCAGTCACACATGCCACAAGCCAGGTCCCCAACCAAGAGAAGAAAACCTTTCTATCTCCTCAGTTCTACATATCTCCTGAAGCCATACAAAAATAATCAGGCTGCAGGTCTGTTTCTGAATTTGACACAGTGGCCACAAGGATATCGTTTGTGATATAGTGGTCAGTCATTCGGTAGGCCGAAATAAGTGTACTTAAGTGATTATATTTAGAGCTTAGAATGGTATCAGTGCACATGGATGATGTTGAAGGTGGAGTAGCTCCAGCAAGGGAATTAGGGTATTATTATGAAGTTAATGGTAATTAGATGATCAACAGACAAAAAAGGAACACAAATATCTTACCATGGTATCATTTCTTCTAAAGGGAAAATTCAAAAACTAGAGCTAGGTGATGGGCCAGCATGCTATGGCCAGAAGAACCCCCACTGACATATCACACAAAGGGTTCTGGTGAGTTATACAAGATCAACTTTGGGGAAGAAATAAGGTTTAAAATACAGGCAGAACGATCTATTTGTCAGACTCAAACATGATCTCTCTCACTTCTCATCACACTAAGAGCAAGACTTTTCATGGAACAGTTTTAGGAAGTCATATCCAGACATGCATGTAACTGAAGGTAGTACTTGAGGCCACTCTTTGGTATATGCTAAGGATGCCATTCCTAAAGTCACTGATTCTTCTGAGCCATCTGCACATTATCCCAATGACCAAGACATCTTAACCATCCTAGATGAAATCTTGGCTGAAAATCTAATATGTCCACAACATAGATGCTTGGTTCCTCCAATTGGTTTCATCCCCTCTAGTTTGGGGAAGAAATAAAGACTTCCTTAGGCCTAAAGAGAAGACAGAATCAAATGAAGCAGATTTACCTTCTACTATACAGATAGAGAGCTTTGGCCACTGTCCAAGGAGAAGAGGTAGTGTGATCCACTTTGTCATGGATTCACAAAGTAGACTGAAATACTTAAATAACATAGATGGTGCAAAAGATTTACAAGGACTAGAAAAGCTATGGCTAGAAATTGGTTTAACCAAAAGGTCAGCTGAACTAGGAGAGGAGGACATTCCTTTATTAAATTTTGTTATTTGTGGTGCATCATGTCATGTGAGATTAACATTTGAAAATTACTGACATATCTCTTTGGATGTACTACATTTCTTTGCCCCATTAATACTGAGCTTGCTTTGGCAAATAAAATATTAGAAGACATGTTGCAAGCAAAACTATGAGGAGAGAGTTCCTCAGAGGAAGGAAAAGAGCTCACAAGGAGTAGAAGTATTCTAGCTGCTCCACATATGCACACATTGCCCCCAGCAGTTGTCCCACCTAATCTGTAAACATCATAATAAATAGCCATGGTTATATGTCACTGAATATCCATGGTTATATGGAAAGAGTTTGTTATACACCAATAACTGGTCGATACAAGATACAGCTCTGGTTCTGAGAGTCCTTACACTAATTGGGAGGTAGGTAACTCTGTGGACAGATTAGTTGCTAAGCAAAATAGGATGTGATGACACAATCACTGTAGTAGAAGAGAATACTGACTTTCGATTAGATAGTCAAAGAAAACCTCTCCAAAGGGGTGACTTTAAGTTGGGACATAAAAAATTGGAAGGAAGTCAGACGATCCACATTCCCTGTGGAGTGTGAAAAGCCAACTGCATAGGAAAGTTTGATCTGAATTTTGGTCCCCATAGAGAAGAATGTGGACCCTGGAAAAGCATTTCTGCTGATTTAATCCCTCAATTATCCTATGGCAGATTTTTGGCTTCTTTTCACTATGTTGTGAGTGAAAGTCAAGGGTTGGGAAAAATGCAGGTGGTGGCAGCCATTGATCTCAGATGAGGCCAAGGGTCAAGCTTCGCAGGGCATTTCTAACACAGAGAAGGAAGGGGTGGACTTGTCTATACTTTCTGCCATGGCTCCGGAACAGTTAAGAAGTGCTGCTAGTGCTCAAGGTGACATGTGTGTGCCCCTATACTTCGTTTTACTTTTAAAGTGGAGGAAAATGAACTAGATGATTCTAGGACCCTTTCCAAGTCTGTGATTACAAAACTTGGTGGGGCAAAGGGCATGATATCTGATATTCAATTTATGTGTGAAGGAAATGCTAAATAGAAGACTTTGAGATTTGTGCCAAATCTCATTTGCTAATTGAGATTGTTAATTAAGGGAAAGTCACTCTTGAAAAAGCAGGATACATTCCAGTCACCCCTAACCTATTTCACGAAGGCTACGAAAGTGTCACATTTACAACGGATGGCTGAGAAACTCTAATGCAAATTCATGTTTAATCTTAATTCTAGACCCTGAGGAGTAGAGTATGTGTGCATGTGCATGTAGGGGATGCGGATGGGGTGAGTGGGTAATGGGAATCTCATAAAGCTCCACCTAGAAGAGCCCTGGTAATGTAGTAGTTATGCATTGGAATGGTAGCCGCATCGTCAACAGTTTGAAACCAGCAGACAGGATTATCTACTCCTGAAAACTGCTGCAGTCTGAAAAACTCACAGGGACAGTTCCACCCTGTCTTGCATGAGTTGGCATTGACTGAATGGCAGTGAATAAAGGCTAGTATCCGGGTTAAGGGATTTGCTTTAGACACACTACTTTGCATAAGCTGCACACAGCACCACATCCATACTCCAAAATAATTCTCAGTTTCAGTGTCAGATTATCCAGTTGACAAGTCAAGCACGGGTTACTTGTGCTTACTTACTAATCTGTAGTGAACAAGTTCATATGGGTTTACATCTGCAATTGTCCACTACAAGTTATTAAATAAACTCAAGTAAGTTTGACTCTTAGGGAGTCTATAATATTTTAAAATATAACGTGTGTTCTGACTACTCTAAGGTACGACTCAACAATGAATTTCTCTGAGAAAATCCAGATGTGTTGATTTCTGCTCTCTGAAAAGCCTGATCTTTGTACATATCTGATCTTGACACCTCCACAATTTGGGCCATTCTGATTCCTTACGCCCTTCTTGCTCCTTCGTGTCTACTTCCCCCCACAATTCTGACCTCTGTATTTGGGGTTTGACACATTTCTAAAAACTTGGCATCACCTCTGTCAAACTCACTGTCCTTTCTGTCATTAATTTCTACTGCATCATAATACTGTGTCAAATACTAGTGCCTTGCTTGACTCATTCAACTCTTTCAACCAAAGATATGTGCTGTGTTGATTTAAAAGCACTGGTGGCTCCATGGATTAAGCAGTGGGTTGGTAACCACAAGATTTCGGGTTCAATTTACCAACTGTTCCATGGAAGAAAGCAATGCTAGTTTCTCCCATAAAAATTAGCCATCCCAAACTTATCGCTCTGTTCTGTCCTATATGGTCGCTATGAATCAGAATCACCTAGATGAGAGCAGTATGAAGGTTAAAGTTCTGGTGGCATAATCGTTGAACTATTGTCAGCTCACCAGAATTTTGGAGGTCCCAGCCCATGGAGCAGACTAGATCATCTTTTCATGTAAATATTACAGTCAGAAAACCCTACAGAGATGTTCTGCCATCATATGCAGTGGCTATGAGTTCAAATGGACTTGGCAGCACTTAGTAACAACAGAAGCTGTTTGACTCAAGGTTAGCCAGAGTTACCTCAGAATAAAGAATCTAGAGGAACTGCTATAGAAAATCTAACTACCGAAAACCTTATGAGGTATAGTTCCATCCTGCCATACATGGGGTTCTCGCAAGTCAGAGTCAAGGGAAGCTGGTAGTGTGTGGCTCCTGAAGGTGTCCCCATTTGTTGTTGCTTTTCACTAGATTTTTTTTTTAATTTCTCACTAGTCTCTCCAGGCTATAATCTATTGTCCACACAGAAGAAGATCAAATTCTTGAAGAACATTTGTAATCATGAAAATTTCTTGTCTTTAAAAAAATCAGTGGCTCCCCATCTTGTGTTAGGTTTAGTGAGAACTCAGCCCTGGATTTGAAGCTCTCAATAATGTGATCTATGTCTGCTTACCTTTCCAGACTTATCTAACACTGCCTACTCTATGTTCTAGCCAAACTAGACTACCTGGTGTTGCCAAAAATAAGACTCTCACTCACTTGCTGCTTTGCATTTGTACGCCGCTGCTTCCACCTGGCATAGTCCTCATCGCCAACTGCTAACACTTCACTGATGTATTCAGTCAACTAGTATTTTCTGAGCACCCACCCCCTGTTTGATGTGGGGATACAGAAGAAAGCAAAACCTACAAGATCTTTATGGCTTGGCATCTACATTCTGGTGAACAAATAAACAAATGCAATGATTTAACATACTTGCTAGATGCTACAAACACAGCCAAATAAAATTATGGGAAAGAGAGTGGAGAACTGCTTTACATAGGGTAGTCAAGGTAGACATCTCTGTAGAAGTATGGTTTTTGTTGAGCCTTGTAGTGACCAATAGATCTTTGCTGTCCAACATAGTGGACACTAGTCATGGGTACCTACTGAGCATTTAAAATATGGCTAGTGTACATAAAGAACTAAATGTTATTTAATTTGAATTAATTTATAATCAAAATTAACTAGCATGAGTGGCTAGTTCCTATTATTTTGGAAAGTCTAGACTAGAAATCTCCAGACACAAATAAAACAGAAACAAACAAACAAACAAAAAAACAGTGTAAAGGCTTTAGCATTAAAGTGAGCTTTTGTTTGAAACAGAGAAAACAGTATGATTAATATCTACAAAAAATGGGGTTTAAATAAAATAAGCTGGAGCATGCAGTGATTTGATTTTCATCTTTAAAATATGTCTATGATTATTCTTTTAAAAGAAAGGATTGAAAACTGTACAATAAAACATGAAGAATGTCTCTGAGACAGTTTTGCTGTGACAGTGGTAGCAGTGAGTTGAAGGGTTCTCCATAGAACTGTTTAGTCAGTTTTTGCTACATAATGAACCATGTCAAATTTTCAGTGACTTATGACATAAGCCTGTTTTTTCTTACTTTAAAATTTTAATCACAGATTTTCTGGTGTCCTCTGAGTCACCTGTTTTAGGCTGTATAAACCTGGACTTTAGGAGAGCACAGGTCTGTGTGCTGTGCCTTGATTTAGAGAATGAAGGGGGGAAAGGGTAGTAACTATAAAAGGGCTTGCTCTTCTTGGGGCAGAACACAGGAAACAAGAGACCAAGAAAGTGGATTTAAAGCTTCTTCCTGTGTTATGTCCTAATAGTCTATGGGCACAAGAAAGGCTCATGACCTACCTGGAATTTGTGGGATGAGAAAATATACTCTCCTTTCAGGGAGACACTCCAAGGACACATGACAAAAGGCTAGACGTGTAATTCTGTAATAGAGCTACCAAAAAGGAGACACGGGGATGCTAGTTAGCAGGCTACTGCACTGAGCAACTAGATAACAGATGATGGTCTTGGACTCAGGCCCTAACAGAGGATGTGAAAGAGGCTTATTGAGAACACCTTTTGGAGGTTCTGTCAACAGGACTTAGTGATTGACTGGATATAGGGTAGGAGTTAAAGAAACGAAATCTAGACACGGGGATGCTAGTTAGCAGGCTACTGCACTGAGCAACTAGATAACAGATGATGGTCTTGGACTCAGGCCCTAACAGAGGATGTGAAAGAGGCTTATTGAGAACACCTTTTGGAGGTTCTGTCAACAGGACTTAGTGATTGACTGGATATAGGGTAGGAGTTAAAGAAACGAAATCTACCTCCCAAGGAGCTTCTCAGGTGTTACTGCCACTGTACTATGATGCTGTTTCTCATTTTTTAAAAATTAGAATTGAATTCTTCAGTGTTTATGTTTCTAGAACCATTTGTTATTTCTTTTATGGCTTTCTTGGCTTTCTACCTCTGTGCTTGAAAAAAGACCATATCTACCCTCAATATCCCGAGTTCTTTTGAAGGCTGAAAATTTCTTCATATTTTCAGACAAACTGTCGAAAGATGTTCAATACTTATTCTCAAGGTAGTAGAATGATTAAAGCAGCTTTGGTGGCATAAAGGATTAAGAGTTGAGCTCTTAACAGCAAGGTTAGTGGTTTGACTCCACTAGCTGCTCTGAGGAGGGAAAATGAGGAATTTTATTCCTGCAAAGATTTAGCCTAGGAAACCAGAAGGTGTCATTGGACATTGCTACTCAGCAGTACAGAGGGCTCAGTTCCACTCACTTACATGGTAGTGAGTTAATATACTGCAAGTCTTCCAACTCACAGGGCTTCTGGCTCCAAAGTCAAGGAAGCAGACAGCTGAATCTTCCCTAGACCATGCAGGCAGTCTGGCCAAAGGAAGCACTCAGCAGGGTGGGTCACCAGCAGTGAGCAGCCCACTTTAGAAAAGCAGGCCCAGATGGGATATCGAACTCATGCAATGCAAGATGACAGGATCTGCTAGCCTCAAGCAATGTATACACCAGGAGTGTGGTGACTCAGGTCTCAAAGGAACCTCAAGTTCTAACGACACGATCCCCAGGTTGGCTGTACCACAGCTAGTGTAACTCACAAGCTGAGGCAGAGAACTAGTTAAGCAACTTGCTCCATTCACTAGAGAGCAAGAGAGAAAAGGGGAGAACCTTGCTGAGCCATTTATCTCTTTGCCCTGCAATCAAACTGCAACTTTATGAATCACACATGTTCCCATTGGCCAAGTTGGCACAATAAACCTACCTATCACATGTACCAACATTTCTTGCCTCCCAGGATTCTTGGGAAACTGCCGTCACTCTGTGGGGACCAGTTTAACTGTATGAATCTGAAGAAATAGGTTTCACCTGAGTAATTCTACTACTAAGTTGAAGAAATATGTATCTCAGACCATTATATTATAATCCATATTACCTCAAGAATATTTCCCTTCATTTCAGCAAGATTTTCATTACTGAAAAGACATGTATCAACAAAAAATTCAGAGTAGAAAATAACTTGGTCATGAAATGATTAGGAAAGTACTTCAGTGGCACAAATAATTAAGTGATTGGTTAGTAGGCAAAATATTGATTTTTAACCCACTCAAAAGTGCTCTAAAAGGCGGACCTGGTGATTTCCTTCCAAGAGCTTGTGGAGCACAGTAGTACCTTGACAGACTTTGGATTGTCCTGAGAGAGGCCTGATGGCATCGTGGATTACTCTGTGGCCTGCTTGCCATAAAATCAGCAGTTCAAAAGCACCAGCCCTCCAAGGGAAAAAAGATAAACCTTTCTACCCCCATAAAGAGAACCGTCTCAGAAACCTATAGGACTAGTTCTATTCTGTCCTATGGGGTCACTGTCAGTGAAGGTCAACTGGATGGAAGTGAGTTTTAGAGTCTGTCCTGTCATGAGTTGGAGTTAACCCTATGGAAACTAACAAAAGCACCATAATGGTTAAGAGCAGTATCTCTGGCCATGGAGTGACATCAATTCCTATGAGTAGTATAACTTTTGAAAGCTGTGCTTTCATATTTTTTAAAGAGGCAGTAATAAGCAACATCGTTGGTTGGCTAAAAGGAGATCAGCTCAGAAAGTACTTAGCATATGGGCTGATTAAGAGTAAGTGTTCAATAAATAGGAGCTGTGTTTGTTCAGTTTAATTGTTTGTAATGACAAGCTTCCTTGGAAATGCCCTCCATTGGGAAATCCAGTGTCTCTTATTGAAATGAGGAGCATGGAGAATAAAAATGCCTTGGATGGGATTTTGTAATTTACTTAGGAAATATCTAGATCTGAAGCTTCTTTGATCAGAAAATGACAGCAACAACAAAACCCCAAAATAGAGGCACTTTGCTACTTGTTTCCTTTTACCATCTGCCAAGATAGTTCTTTTTAGTTCTCCATGTCCTGCTTGGAGTCAGCTGTCTGAAAATAATAAAATAAAATATAAATCTGGTCCTGTACTTATTTGGGAGTGAGAAGGCACAATGCTTTAACTAAATATATAGCTAGTTACTGCTGGAATGAAATATAGGGCAATGTTGACTAAAATGTTTGAGGAATGACTGTTTATGCTAGGGAAGTGGAATTTTAGGATAAACCTGAGGATAATACGAGACTGACTCCAATACACGTTTATAACTGATACTGTTTCTAGAAAATAATCTTTGGCATTTTTGCTTTACTGTGATGGGTTCTCTAGAGAAGCAAAATCAGCGGCGTGTATCTGTCTGTATCAAGAAACGGCTCAAACAGTTGCACGAGTAGGTAATTCCAGTTCAGTTCAAGTTGGAAGGTCAGATGTAAGCTCAAGGCTTACTCCTCACTCCCATAGCCGCAGAAGCTGATAAGCAGAAAGCAGGAAGATGAAGCAGAAAGACCAAAGGTTGGTCGCTGCGGAGCTAAATGAGTCTACGTTGGGTCATATAAACCCTATGTCAGCAGTTTGCTGGTGGCTCTTGATGTTGGCTGGTGGCACAACAGGAGGTCAAGGAAGCAGATGCAGCATTCAAATCCAGGGGTATAAGTAAGCTAGTTCCTGAACACTGTAAATCTGTCCTAAGCATGGGCTATATTCAGAAGGAAACTTCCCTCAGTTTTATCTAGCCTGTGACCAGATTAACTACTGGCTGCTTCATAGACGATCTAATCATGGAGTTGATCCTGGAGTTTTCAAGTGGGTAAAAAAATCAAATTATCATAGTTTATGAGGTCATATCGACCTTAATCTAATATTACTTTGATGATAAGTATCATATAGTCCTAGGATTGTCCCAGATTATAAGTGGTGATGGGAAATTGGGAGATGAAAGAGTCGAACACAAGTCAATGAAAGAGATAAAGAGTTAACATGCAATGTTTAGGCATGTGGGTAGATGGGTACTGAGTACCATTGGAAGATGTAATTGGAGAAATGTGGTGATTTCAGACTAGGGAAGCATTTGAAGGCCATGAAAGTTATTCAGGGGCAGAATCATGCAATTGAAGTTTCACAGCTTGTATTCCAAGGCCTTTAAATACATGAATAAGTTTGTTTTCTTTAGCAGTTACTAAAACAAGTCTCATGGAACATAATGTCACCTGAAGGAAGCTGATACAGAAAACCCACATTTTTTTGCATCATAGACTCTAAAGGGTTAATTTTTAAAGGGATTTAGTGTTGATGCATTTTCCATGGTGGAAAATCTATTTTTCTTGGAAATCTAGGCTGTATAGGGAAGCATTTATGAAGAAGTGGTAGATGGTCATAAACTGAGAAATCTGGATTAAACAAAGTAGCAGGAATATTATTCTTTAGAATTCTGAAACTCTTTCAATTCACTAATATATTCTCCAGACTTTTCTGTCCCTTTTTTGCTGACTTACTACTATCTTATGGAACTGTATGCCTTCTCCACTCCTCTGCTTTATATACGCTGACGGCCAAACCCTGAGGGTACAAAGACGTGTCTGTGACAAGGCAATGATTCTAACCTAGGGACTCTGACCACTGGGTGTCAAGAGACCTGCACTATTTACAATCAGTCCTCTGAATAATTGTACCCCAAACAAGGACCTGCCAATGATTTGAGAACGAACTGGCAGATTCAAAAGAAGTACTTGCTAAATTGACCCAGGTCGGCCTTGCTGCTGGGCTCCCTCTTCTCCATGCCACACAGCAGCTATTGGATAATCTAACCTACCTTCTGATGTCCATTAGTTAATAGTTGATACCTAGTCTCTACACAACTGTTTAAAACTAATCAAAGCACCACAACAAAACACACATACACACGCCCCAAACAGTTATGACTCTGTTTGCTAAGAGGATCCGGTTGCATAATTTTTTAATGCTATGAATGAAGTTCATCTCAAAAACAAGAGGCCAGAGGCGAAGAAGAAAATGCTGAGATACAGTAGTCAAGAAGACACCATGGGTTGTGCGTGGGGACTTTGTGATGTCCAGGATGCAGCAAAATTCACCTTGCCCAGGGTCTTTATATGCTGTATTCTCTTCTTATTTGCTGATGTTATAAATAAATCTGTGGACTACTTCCAAACTACTTTGGGATGAATGCACTTCACAGGCAAGTTTTAAGAATTGTGGTGCTTTACCTGTAGAAAATATACAGGTGATCAAAGATATCCCACCCATTTCTAGTGAGACATGGATGGCACTTCTGTAATGAGAGTGCTCAGATGAACAATGTGCCTAAATATCTGAGTCATCCGCTTTGATGTAGATGTGAGTGGAAAGCAGCTTCACAGATCATGGCAGACCAAGGCAGAGCTTATTTTAAAAGCGTGGGCTGGTTAGCCGTGTTAAGGGGTCCCTCACTCCAGATCAAGCTATTTTCCAACTCACACGATGAGTGGAAACCATACCCTTTTGTTGAAATGTCTTCTTACTTTCACCCTGATGGCTCAGCGTTTCTGACACCACTGCTGGGATGAGTCATTGGATTCAAAGTTGCCCTCTTCAGTAGCCTTGACTAACAAAAACATTCTTCTAAGCATGTCACTGGCTCCATGGTCTGGTAATGGAGGTGACTCCCCTATGATAAATGAAGTAACTTAATGGATAGGAAATGAGCAGACATTAAACAAGGAGGAGGAATGCATTTGGGAACTAGAGGGAGTCCTGTAGAGAAGACCTAGAATTTTGACAGTCTGCTGAGGCCTGGCCCTGTGCCCAGCCTCCTCCCACTTCTCTTCATCTCACTAGACCAAGAAAACATGCACATCTGCTATCCACAAATACTCTGAATTCCCCCGCCAACGCAGATCCCCGGGAAAACCTAACACAAGCACAACAGGAGATGCACAGAATATTTGGTATTCTCAGGAGGATGGCTGATTTTTTTTGATATTATCTTGGTCTCTTCATCTGTCCCTAGCCGTTAAACCACAGAGCAGTTCAAAAAAAAAAAAAAGATAGAAATGGGGCAATTTGAATTGGGCTTAAGCCTTAACTGTCACTGATTTTCCATGTAACTGAAACTGAAACTCTCTTTGCATCAGTTATCCTCCATATCCCTTACTACTTCCTCAGCCTGTGTCCCCTTTTACTTTTAACAGAGGACAGAGTCAGGATCATGAACCCATGCTTTGGTATCAAACATCACATGAATTCTATGTCAGTCATTTCATGCCTGCCAAATCTTAGGCAAAATGATGCAGTACTTAGGAGTTTCAGCATGCATAGCTGTAACAGGATTAAGAGCAGATCCAATCTCAAATAATCCTGATGATGATGCAATGAAAAATTGACTCTGACAGGTTGAGCACTGAGGCTGTATTACCTAGCAAACTTTGACTGAACAAATATCCTCCCACTTAAAACATGCTGCTTTAATACAAGTGTATGCCTTAGCTATCTTTAACCATGACATTCGTAGTTATCCTTTAGAATCAACTGAAAATCAAAAGACTTAGTGAAGTTTTTCTGGCTCTCTCGGCCTTCCTGCTAACATTATTGCTCATAGTCCGTAGGGTTGTAATAAGTTTTTTACAAGACTCTTACTGATTGTCACATACCTCACTGGTTCAGGGGAGATTTTTAAAATTGTTAACCAAGTCATTATGGCCTTAGGTACTCAATGTTTACAGGATGCTCTGTGTATGGACGAAGAGATGAGTAGTAATCTGACATATATACTCCAGAGGCTTAAAAGTTATAGGCTCATCCCTTAATTATCCATTAAATTAAATAGCTATTCATGAATATCCATATGAAAAATCCATATTTTAGGACTTAAGGTTAAAAGAAATGTTCCTTGTTTGTTGCATCAGCTAGTCACCTGGTTCTCTCTTGATTGACATAGGACCCTGGAGGGAAAACAGAGGAGACCTGCTTTTGTAGTTGTTGCTATTGTTTCTATGAGTTCTCCTTGAATCCATTCCTACTCAGGTCACTCCTATTTCTTACAAAGTAGAACTGCTTCATGGTGTTTTCTTGGCTGTAACCTTAACAGACACAACACCACATCTTTCCTTTTGAGGTATCCCTGAGTGGGTTTGAAAGACTAAACTTCCAGTTAATAGTTGAATACAAACCATTTGCCTCACTTAGGGACCCTTTGATCTATTCTTACCAATGAGCAAACAAAGGCCAAGAAAACTTCAAAATGAGCCCGACAAATACCCCTTGTTCCCCAACTGAGTAAGAAGACTTGGGTTTGAATCTGCTGCTTGGTCTTGCTGTGGGACCTAAGTTAAGACTCCTCCTTTCCCAGGGGAATTGTCTCTCGGATTCCTTCTTCCCTTGTGTGTTAGTCTGGGTAGACTACAGAAACAAATTCAGAAGCATGCATGCGCATATAAGAAAGAGGTTTATATACAAGAGGAATGTAACATTAAGAAAGCATCTCAACCCATTCAAGTCCAAGTCCATAAATATGATATTAGTCCATATATCCAATACCAATCCATTAATCCTCTTCAGAATCATGAAGCACAGAAGCACATGCAATGATGCCAGGACAATCACAGGCCAGTGGGTGAAGAGTCTTGTGTTCCCAATGACAATAGAAGCATCGCAATACTGATAGGGGTCTCCCCATGGCCTCTCAAACTACTCAGAACTAGCAGGAGTCTCTACATGGTTTCTCCAGCCCCAGAGGTCTGGTTCCATCAGGGAAAGCCCATGTGGCTTCTCCAGTTTCCTGGGCTCAGCATCTATCAGCATGCTGCCCTATGTCTTGTCAGTAGAGCGCCTCCAAGAGACCAAGTCCATAGTTTCTCACTTCTATGGGGGACATATCGTGAGATTTCCCAGAATTTTCAGAGAAAGCCATGCTCACAGGGGTCTCATTGGCATCTCCAGATTGACAGGCTAGACTAAACCCTGCATTCCCAATCATGGAATTGACACAAGTACATGACTGCCACATTTTAGAATCATGGGAACTGGAAAGGCTATCTGCTGGTCACATACTAAGATGTGCTGCTTGCAGAGTTCCCTCCATTCTGGAGAAAGATGTAAACACTTTGAACATATCAAAGGACTTGGGCAGTGTGTAGGAGTTCCATGTTGAGGTCGATGGATCCTCACTGAACTGGTACTGCAGTGTTCCCATGCCAACTGAGGGGAGAACAGATCGGAAAAAAAAGGAAAGACAAAAAAAATCAAACACAAATTCTGAGTTTGCTCTATGTCTGATGAGAAATATTTTATTGATGGCAACATTCACTACCATACTGTGGCGAAATACTAATCCAAACTTCAGCTTGACTTTCAAGGTCAGAGCTGAGGACTGCAGGTAAATGGAGAGAAACTAGGTTTGAGTGAGATGGCAATGGGTAGGAGGGAAGCAAGCACTGGGGTTAAATTCCTTTATTTGCAACATCCATCAAAGAACGCATTGTCCTCAGCAGCCAGGGAAACCCCACAGGCCCAGGCCTGGAAGGTGCCCTCTGTTGTTTTTTTATTCCTGATCCCATCACTTCCACCAACACCAGGGGGCCCAAACCCGAAAGACAACATCGCTCTCTTAATATTCAACTGAATTTGTTTTCAGTTTCCTGCCAGCATCACAGATCCCCAGAGTGCCACAGGACTTTATGTTTCCATCCACTGCCTGCTGACTGGCCCGCTCTGCTAATGCCCCCACCGAGGGCTTCATTCCCCATCTGGGGGGACAGGACAGCTGGGCTTCTAAGACAGAATGCCACCAGTGCTGAGCAGCAGAGCTTTGAAAATCAGGGCAGGCGCCTTCCAGACTCCAGAGTTGGAAAGACCCCCGGGCCCTGAGAAAGGGAGGGATTTAAATGGGGAAGAGAGACTGGAGTGAAATGTGAGCAGATGGGAAGCTAAGTAGCTGTGGCAGCTCCTTATAAAGAGATCACAGCTGGAGATGCGTTGATTAAGTCCACAGAGTAGTCCTCCGTTCCTCTTTCCTCACCCCACATGTAGTCCATCAGCAAGTTATGTTAGTAAACACACACAGTGCCATTAAGTTCACTTCAACTCACAGTGACAGTATAGGACAGAATGAAACTACTACTCCCGAGGTTTTCTGAGGCTGGGAATCGTTGTAGAATCAGACAGAGCCTCATCTAACGCCTACAGAGTTTCTGGTGGATGCAAACTGCTCACCTTGTGGTTAGCAATCTAACAGGTAACTTCTTGTGCCACAGGGCTCCCTAGCAAATGGACGGGTGGGGTAGAACTACGGGTAAATCTTCCCTGGTGATTTACTGAGAAAGTAACTCTCCTAACCCCATCCATGTGCACTAAGCCCACGGTTCTTAAAGTGCACTCTGGTCCTGCCGCCTCAGTTTTTTTTGTGTGTATTAGAAATGCAAACTCTCTAGTACTACCCCAAACCCTCTGGTGTGGAGCCCCAACAAACTGGTAGAATCCGATGATTCTGATATTCTGTGAAATTTGAGAGTGAAGGTTTTTGGAGGTATAATCATTAAAGTCATTTTTCCCCCTATGGTATCTAAAATTCTGTGCCTGTGGATTACTTTTTGATTCAGGATCTGAAAGATCATGTTGGGACCTGAATTGAGCCAGTGAATTTGCCCAACTCTGGACCTTAGGGCCTGCTGAAAAAAGTTTTACCCCATATGCAGTCCCTGTGAAGATAGTCCATGTAAGCAGGAAATGTGCTTCATTGGGCAAAAAGGAAGGCACCAAGAACCTAGATAGGAAATGATCACCAAGTACCTGTCTTTGAATACAGTTAACTGGTTGTTTAGTAATGTGTCATGCCAGGCCCATCCTAGTATGTGTTCAAGATCATTACTCCATAACAATATGTAGTAAAAATAATAACACCATTCATTTTTATCACACTTTCATATTTGTTGTCTTTCTAGGTGATTCCTTTAGATAGTACTAGAATTTTTCTTAATCTGCATGGCAGTGAAGAAGGAAGGTGAAGAAATGTGCCTAAGGTCTCCTAGCTTAATAGCTTCCTAGCAATACTAACATAGATTGGGATGGTTAAGGGGTCTGGGATTTATGCTAGATGTATCATGCACAGTTTAGTTCTATAAAACCTACTCTAGGTTCTAGACTTTCAGACTTCTGGTTGGTCTGCTGTGGTAAGTAGCTTCTTTCTTTTTACCTCACTGGGAATTTCTTCAAAGTTCCCCGTCATTTGTTTCCTCTCAATCATCCCACCCTTGTTTAGCCTAGAAGGGTGAGTGCCTGTCTACTATAGCCAGTTTCCTAAAGGGTCCCTCAATAATATAATGCTACTGTATTGGAGTCTTGCAGGGCCCCAATAAGTTACTAGATCTAAGTCCTCTGCAATCTTCTTAAGCCGAAGGTGGATGCTTAAAAAGAAAAATGATTTGGTCCGGGTCACAAAGACATGGGTCAGATAAAAAGAAGTGGAAAAATTGAGGACAGCATTTAAAGGGTCTTCCTGGGGGTCATGGCCATAGAAGAGTGAGAAAAAAAGATATGTGTAACCAAAGGTCGTGGTGGTGGTGGGGAGCCATGATGGAAGTGGAGGTAGGAGGGCTTGCTAGTTCAAGAGCCCGAAAGCTCCATAGTTCTTCCTTGATGAACTCCTGTGGTCTTGGACCAGCCTCACATCCTCTCTAACCTTCTCCTTCCTAGAAAGGATTATGGTTACTGCTATTCCTGCTTCACAAAACTCTTGGAGCCACAGATATGAGGATTAGCATACTACGAATCAGTTTAATTGTTGACATCTATAGCACAAGATTGCAGTTGTCAAGGATTTCACATCTTGCTTGGATCGACAGTCAAGAAATTGAATGACAGATTGGATTGCATCAATTTGATGTCCAACACTTCTTTTAAGTGTTGGAAAGCATAGGTATTATTTTGAGAATGAAAACGTGCCTGATTGTATCATATGCATGTGAACGTTGAACGTTCAATAAGGAAGACCAAAGAAGAATTGACGTGTTCTAATTGTGGTGCTGGGAAAGAATATTGAAGGTTGATGGGTTGCCAAAAGAACCAACAGAGTTTTCTTCGAAGAAGTACAGCCAGAATCCTTCTGACAAGCAGGGCGGAGCAGTTACTTTGACATGTTGCTAGGAATAACAGCTCTGAAAAATGACATCATGCTTGGCAACATGAAAGGGCCCCCAAAAAGAGGAAGATCTTTGATGAGATGGATTGACACAGTGGCTGCAACAATGGGCTCAAATCTAGCAGCAACTGTGAGAATGGTGCGGGGTTGAACAGTATTTCATTCAGTTCTACATAGGGTCACTATGAGCTGGAAATTAACAACAATAATGTAGCATAATTATTAAATCCTATTCATTCTCAGGGGCTTATTTTATTTAATTCTCAACATATTCTATGAAGCAGATACTATTTTACACCTTAAATTATAGGTGGTAAAGTAGGTCTTAAATTCAAGTTTGATCCCACATTCAATCACTGCACCAGAATCAAAGACAATTTTGAAAACATAATCAAACACTAAAAATGAAACCATGATGATGATAAGTGAAATATGAAGCAAACCATAAAAAAAATAACATCTGGAATCAGAAGTTATTAGTTTGACTTCTGAACAGCAAAGTGTTTCCAAGTAGGAGGTGATCTGCTGAATTAACACAAGGCTCCAGGCTAAGTAGCCAGGGTGAGTCAAGGTTTAAGTGTCAGGTCCAACCGTTAGCAAGATGGGTTTATGCCAATTAATCTGTGCCATAGATTGCACAAAACATCAGGTCCCGAGAGACAGAGGTTCTGACTTCCAGCCACAGTTCCAATGGTATATGGCACTTAACTCTGTTCCCAGCTGCCTGGAAGTTTGGACAACCTTCAGCAGTGTTAAAACATGCATCTGGGGTTCAGTAGGTGATGGGGATCCAATCTCCCTGGGCAAAGAACAGCAGTTCAGTCTTCCCCTCCCGGGGGTCTGGAGCAACAGTGGGAGCTGTGGAGAGTCCGGGGAAATGACTCCAGGACCCATTGTGGTTTCACTGCAGAATTTTGAACAGCTTCAGTTCTGGCTCTGCTGGTTGAAGCTGTGGGCAAGAATGAAAATGAAAGGATAGCTAGTAGTTACTGTATTCTAGTCAGGGCTCCTTGTAAGACAGCTGTTCCGTCTCGGCACCCTCACCCTCCCTCTCTAATAATGTCAGAGAGATTACCGTGCACCCACTTCTCACCTTAGATGTAATCTCTGAGTTGAGCTGAGCTACGGCGTCTCATTGACATGTGATTGTTTTTGTTCGGCTAGATTTCATCACGCAGCAAGCTGACGTGATGGAGTAGAAGTGCTCTACAGGGCTGTAATCTTGACTCAAGCTGACACCCCGGGGCTTCCTCCAGAGCTTCTACAGGAGTTTACACTGCCAACTGTTTTGTTAGCAGCTAAACCACCTCACCATTTGTACCACCCGAGCTTCTTTAGTCAACAGAAGAAGGTTTATATACTTTTAAATATTTAGTAATTTGACTGTGATTTTTCATATTAAACCAATAAGGACTTGTGGCAGTCAAGATGCTATTATTTTTCCGAGGCCCCATTGATTCCATTCTGACTCTTAGGAGCCCCACGCCCAATAGAGCAAGACAGTATCCAGCGCTGGGCCATGGCTGTTCGGTGTAAGATCTTCATTGCAGACACTGTCAGGCCATCTTGCTGAGCATCTTTCTCTTTTCCACGGACCCTCCATGTTATCAACCAGGATGTCGGGGACTGGACTTTCTTGACATTATGTTCCAAATACGTGAGAAATAAAGTCTCATAATCCTCATTTCTAAGAAACGCTTTGATTGAGCTTCTTTCCAGACAGATTTGTTTGTTTTCTGTCAGTCTGTGGTGCTTCCAGTATTCCTCATTGATGCCATAATCCCACATTGGTCCTCCTTTCTCCATTATCCAGCTTTCACATGCATACAAGGGATTGTAAGTACCTTGCTCTGGGTCAAGCACATCCTAGACCTCAGAGTGATATCCTTATTCTTCAACACTTTAAAGAGGTCTGGTGCAGCAGCATTGTCTAATCAAGACAGGTCAATTTATATTGCAGTCACAAGTGATTCCTAAGTTGTAGTAGGCTAGCACAACAAAAGTTTATTTTCCACCGATGTTACAAATCCAGCACAGGATGGCAATGGGACACGATGCTTCATTGCCGTAAAGGAATGCAGGATGATAGGAGTTCAATATTCCATTTGGATCTTTCCTGAACACTGACAGGGGACATAAAATGTGAGAAGCCACATAGTCACTTGCACTCATAGCTCACTGGTGCAAACAAATGGCACACCAAGTTTAACTTCCAGAGACAAAGAAGCATAATCATAGCAGGCGACTGTTCAGGAATTGTGAGTAATTCTAAAGTTGTCTTAGTGAATTCTGTGGGGATAAAATTAATTAGTTAATCTAAATTATTTGGAACAGAGCTTCAATATTGCTCAGGCACAGGGAGAATTGATGTCCTAGTGCTTTCTGTAATATGAATGAACCTTCAAGACCTTATCTGAAATAAGTTGCAAAAGGACAAATACTATATGACTTAATTTATATAAAATAAGAAACATACATAAAAAGTAAAGATTTTAATGGCTACTGGCACTGGCAGAAAGGGAGAGTGGTGGCCTAGGGGTCACAGGTTTATGGTAATGATGGCATAATTATATGGGAAAGATTTAAAAAATGGTGTAAAATGTAAAAAATTACATTTTACATTTGAAAAATGTAATCAATGTCACTGAAATATAAACAAGTTTGTTGAGGTGATGTTTGTTTTTCTATGTGTATTTTCACCACCATTGAAGAAAATATGTAAAAACAAGACCCGAAGCATAGTAAGAGTTCTGTAATTGCTAGATAACAATTCTCATTAACTAATGGATTATCTTCAGATTAATAGTTAGATAATATCTTTTTATGCTCATCACTCTTCCTCTAGCTCTCCTGATGGTCTAGTCTGTAGGACACTACCTGCTCCATTCTCTCCATCATGTCATCCTTATGATTCTCCATTTCCTTAGACTCTATCCAAGGCTTAGAAGACAAACTTTAGGCTTGAAATATAATGTTTGAGAGTCTTCATAATGCAGCCCCAACCGACTTTAAAGCATTCTCTCATACTAGTCTCTATAACCTGTTCCAGGTGGAAGAACTCATTCCCTGCACATTCATGCCTCATGTCTTGTTATTGACCATTCCTATTCACAGACTTCCTCATATCTCCCATATCCCACTCCTATATTTTCTCTTTTTCTTACTGAATTTTTTGTTTTGTTTTGTTTTTTGGGCATCACTGCTCTCCGGTGGTGGGAGTAGGAGGCCCAGCCCCACTGCTGGAACCGAACCTCCGTCCCAGTGGGCCGCAGTCCCGCGCACAACCACTACGCCACCGGGGCTCAGCCCTCTTACTGAATTTTTATATAATTCATGATAAATTTTACTCACTGTTTCCTCTAAGAAGTTGCCCCTCCATAAGAGCCTGCAACAATTTCACTCAGGTTGGATTCCTTCATTATTTGGGAGTCATAATATTTATTTAGCTCTGAACTCAGATTGCTTTGAAAGATTTTTTGTCTTTTGTCTTTTTTTGTGCTCTTGTTGTTGTTGTTTTTGTGAGAAGAACACAGGATACAGCATCTGACAGAGCTACCCTGACATTTCAAGTCTGTCTTTTTGTGGTCTTGAGGTTATCCTCTTCCCTGAGCATCCTGTTCCTCTCCTGTCACATGGGACTGGTACTAATCACTGCATGAGAATGTAAGGAGACTAGATGCAAACACTAGCCATAGTGCTGGCATTAGGTGTGTAAAGTACATCATGGCCACCCCCATCTCAATATCCCTTTCGCCTAATGTGGGTTTTGCTTTCTCCATCCACCACTGTGTCAGTGCCTTCCCCTTTCCCACAGACCCCCAACTTTCCAAAGCATTATGTCCTTTTCCAGGGACTAGTGTCTTGTAATATATTCGAAGTACATGAGAGGAAGTCTCACCATCCTCGCCTATCAGAAACATCCTGGCTTTACTTCATTCAATCCAGATATGCTTATTCTTCGAGCAGATCACCGAACTTTCAGTATTTTTTTAACCAATATCATAATTCAGCTGCATCAGTTCTTCTGCAGTCTTCCTTCTTCATTGCTCAGTTTTCACATGAATATGAAGCAGTTGAATATGCCATGTTTGCATCAGGAGAACCCCAGTCCTCAAAATAGCCCCATTGCTTTCAACTTGAAAGAAGTGCTGTGCTGCAGATTTACTGTTACAACCTGCCTTTTCATCTCTTGACTTATTCTTCCATGAAGATTGATTGTAGATACAATCAAAATCAAATTTATGGCAACTTCAGCATTTTCTACATTTATCTTGATGTTATCTGTTTGGTCCAGTTGCGAAAAATTTTGTTTTCTTTTACATTGAGTTGTAATTCATTCTGAAGATTGTAGTCTTCAATGTTTGTAGAAAATTCTTTTAGGCCTATTAACTTTCACAACATAAGACTGTGTCATCTGCGTATCATGGAGTTCCTAATAAGCTTCCTTCTATTCTTCCTAATGAGTTTGCCTTCATAAGAACTTGATTATTGGATTATTTTCTGACACCTCAGGTGGAATGTCTCTGTGAAATACTACAACCATGCAACCATGATGTATACTTTTCCAGATTTGAGCCAGCAATACTCCCTTTTTCTGTTAGACTGAGTTGGGCCCCTAGGACAGGTTCTGAGCACAATAAAGTGTTCTAGATTACATGGCACACAGTCAAATGCTTTTGCTTCATCAATAAGACAAAAATAAACAGCTTTCCAGTCTCCTCTGTTTTCATTCAAGGTCCATCTGAAAGCTATGGCACATCCTCTTTGGAATCTAGCTTGAATTTCTGGCAGCTCCCTGTCAATGGATGCATACAACCATCTTGCATTATTTTTACTAAAATTTTATTTGCATGCGATACCAATCATATTGGTTAATAATTCCCATATTTCCTTGGGTTCCCTTTCTTTAGAGTGGACACAAATATGGACCTCTTCCAGTTAACTGTCCAAGAAATCCCCTTCCACATTTCTGGTGTAGATCAGTGAGTGCTTCCAGTATCTCATCAGCTCGCTGGCACAATTCAGTTGGTATTTCATAAATTCCAGGACCTGAGTCATTCATTAATGCCTTCAATGCAGCTGAAATTGGTTCTTTCAATATCATTAGCTCTTCCTAATACCTGACATGGTTGATTGTCAATCAATTCTTTTGGCTGCACAGCCTGTTACTTTTGTATTGTTTTGTTGCTTCCTATATTATTCAGTGTCTGATATATCAAGGCTAGTTTTTTTAAAAGAGTATTAGAAGAGAAAGTTTGAAAAGTTAATAATCTTACATAAAAAGGCCTGAGGGATATATCTCAATCCTAAATATATCGATTAAAATTCTTAAAAATATGCATAGCTGAAATTTTGAATAAGATTTCCTAGTATGGCATGACAATCTGCATTGGCAAGCATCCTAAATAATAGTGATTCTGGGGTTTTCAGATAATACTTTGAGAATGTTTGTATTGGGAGTGTTTCTCTGAATTGGACACAAACTCTCCCCATTTATAAGGTGAAAAAGTCTTGGTGGCCTAACAAGTTCTTGCTCAGCTACTAACTAGAAGGTTGATGATTTGAAGCACTCAAAATGCTGGGCAAGAAAGTCCTGGTGATCTAGCACAAGAGCAGGCATTGAAACTCCTACAAAATTCTATTCTACTTTGAAACACATAGGGTCACCACGAATCAGAAATAGTTCCACAGCAAAGGGGTTTTTGTTATTCTCTAAGTAAGGAATAAGTTTGTCTTATCAGCCTGCCTGCATAGCTAAGACATTTAATACTGGACTACAGGGCTCCTGAAGATAACATAATTAGAACTGGATTAATCTGTGTCTATTTAATTAGTATAGTGTGTGCTTTCCTAAATGTTACTGGGTTTTAAAGTGGAGATCGTGACAATTTTAGAGTAGATTTCTATTTTAATTTTTCTTTAATCGATCCCTTCAGTTACCTTCAAGGAGTCCCGTTAGAGCAGTGTGTAAAGCATTCCACAAACAAGCAAAAGATTTGTGGTTTAAGCCATCAGCCACTTCCTGGGAGAGAGACTCATCCATCTGTTTCCTTAAAGTTTATTGTCTTGGAAAACCTATGGGAGAGTTTTGTTTGTTTGTTTGTCTATTTTTAATAAGTCCACTATGAGTCAGAATTGGTTTAGTTCTTGTTTTCTACTAGCATCGAGTTCAGGGATTTGAACTTTGATGCCCCATAACCTTTGTTAATGAATTGAAACACTTGGTTTCCTATGATGTTAGTGGAGCTGTGACAGTAAGCTCCAAAGAAGGAAATGTGTCCTGAAAATCAAAAACTGCTTATTAAGCTCATCTGATGGTTGATAGAAGTTTGAAGTCCAGGGGGAAAATATTGGCACTCTTTTAGCTGAGCTAGCCTAGTGGTACAATGATTAAGTGCTCAGCTACTAATTGAAAGGTTCACAGCTAAATCCCACTAGCCACTCTGGGAGAAAGTAGTGGCGGTCTGCTTTCATAAAGGTGAACAAGCACAATTGGTCTGAGCAATATCAACTTAGATCTCTTAAGGATTTGACTATTTACTTAACTGAGGTACAGTTTGTGGGACATACATCACCTACTGAACTCCAGAACTTAGCAGTTTATTAGAAGTGTATACAAAACTTTCACACAAAAGGGCCAATTCATCCATAGCAAAATGATTTATCTCTTTCCTTCCTTCTTTCCAGCCTATTGCAATGAGTCTTAAGACAATTTTTTTCTACTTAATCCTCAGGGGACATTTGACAATGTCTGTAGTCATTTTTGATTGTCACAGCTGTTTGTGTGTCTGTGTGTAGGGGTAGGGGGCTGCTTACTTCTGGTGATTAGAAATAGAGGTTATTGACAACATCCCACAGTAGCTACCTATAGCAAAACATCAATAGTGCCAAACTTGAGAAATGTTGGTCTAGTTCTTTTCATTGGCCAAGTTCTTGGTACTGGTATCTTCTGATAGTTTGATATTTCAAAATTATATGATTATTCAGAATATTGCTTCATTTAGAATGAATCTCAGGTGGATCACCCCCAAAATTTAGAGGGCAAGCTTTGGAGGTTATAGGTCATTTACACTCTCCCTATCCTCAAGTCTAAAATAGTATTTTATGGCAGAGGGGAGAGTGAAAGTGGGAAACTATCAATGACATCTTACAAATCATGCATTTGTAGTTATCCTTATAGTTGGAACATGAGCTATAGCCTCTCTCTTGGCTAACAGTGGAGGCCAAGTTTAGACTTCTACAGATCTTTTTGTTCTTTTCTTTTTTCCTTCCCTCTCTTTCCTGGCCTCGGTTGGAAAACACTTAGCTCAAATCGAAGAGTCTCCGTAGATTCACAACTGGCACCATGATTGATGAAACGTTGTTAACTGTGATCATGGTGTAGAACAGTCAGGATGGAGGCCAACTTTCCTATTAGCTACTTAGCAACAGTCACTCCACACTATAAAACAAAGGCAGACTGTGGAAATCAAAGACAACTATAGTCATGTCCTGGAAAAAAGACAAAAATCACTGGATTTGGTCCAACAGACTTGAGTGGGAGTCCAAGCTTCCAAATTTGCCATGGATCTTTTTCTTTTTTAATCTATATAGTAGGGCTAATCATTTCTGCCCTGATTATAGCATGGGATGATAGAAAGGCTCATTAAGATGAGTGCAAACCTGTTCTTGCATTGTATTGCAAGTGCTTCCCAAAAGTCAATTTTAGGATTGGGAAAATGTCTTGGTCCACTGTGCTGTCTGTGAGTCATGGTTAAGAATCACTGTGCTATAATCGAAAAAATACCTATGCAACTGCAAATATTCAGAAAAAATGAGGCCAATATAAGGAAGCAAAATGTATATTTTATGGAGATGTTTTTATTCTGAGATTATGGCCTGTCTTTTTTATTATTCCAATGCATTTTTCTTAGTGATATATGGCTGTACTTGCAGATATCAAAATACTTTGCTTTGTATTTAGACATCTTTCTATGCAAATATTAAAAACTATCATCTTATATCTGTGCCTAAAATATCTTTAGTTTTTTTTTTCTTTTTGATATATAGAATTCTTATGCAAGGAGAATCTACATAACCTCCTCTATAAGAACATAATATGCCTGGCACCTGGGTATATAGGTAGTTGGCATGTTCAAGGACATTTGTATGTGTTATTAATTCTTAAAGCAATCATCTGAGAGAAGAAGGTCTTATTTGCCTATGATTATGAAGAGAAGTTGAATATATGAATGGGTCAAGGAATCAGAAAGGTCTTTGACTTTGGACTCAGAGCCAGAATTTTTGTAGGCTAAGCTGTTTATCAGGTTAGTGGTAATAGTCTAACCTTAAGAGCCTTAGAGTCCTCATCTGCCTAAGAGGAAGATGACAGCACTACCCAATGGATGGATGGAGATATTAAGTGGATGAAAAGCAATTGTGATTGTCAGAACTCTTATCTTTCCTCTTGAAGAGCATTTGGGAGAGCTTCCCAGTGAAGATGGACTAGGAAGAAAGGATTGACTGTCTATTTTTGAAAAGCAGCCGATGAGCCAATAAAACTCTGTGGATCACAATGGTCCAATTGTATTGCCATAGGATTGCCATGGATTGGAGTTGCTGTGATTCAGGGTCAACTTGACTTCAGCTTACAATGACAATAGCAATGAAAATATGGAGACCATGGTTGGCACAATTAGTTTGCTTAAGTGCTGAGTGAAAAGGCACAGGTTTGAGTCTACCCAAAAGCACCTCTGAAGAAAGGCCTGGTTATTTCCTTCCAAAACATCATGTTCAGAAGCTAACAACAGAGACAGACATCTGGTGGATGTTCAGGCCGTTTACATTTTAAAAATAAATTCCTGGATCTTTTGTATGTAGATAGGGATTTTGAGACATGGAAGCTCTTCCATCTTAACCCTTTCCAAACCAACTTAATATGCTTTGAAACTTTATGTGAAACTACGTGCTTTCAGAAAGAGAAGGCATTTTGAATTAAAAGAAAAAATTGTTTCAGATCATAAGGATTTTGCTAAGATTAGTGGAATGCACATGTACCAAAAGTCTCTAGTAATGACGGTGGATGCTCTTCTAGGAAAGGAGATTCTGGATGAAGACCAAATTGGGGAAACTGCCAGAAAAACTAGCCAACTTCCAGGAGCCATGGCAATGAATTGTGACCCCAAAGAGCAGGAAACAGAGGGCAGCAATCTTCCGTAGGAAGTCTCCAGGTCAGCAGCATCAGCTCACCTGGGAACTTCGGGGAACTGTAAGCTGTCGAGCCCTACCTCAGACTTCAAAACTCACTGCCATCCTAATCACGAGGAGGCCTATTTCTTCTCAAATTCATGTACTGTTACAGGTGTCCATTAGGCAGCAGCATGCACTACAAGTGGGATATATGTTTCCCTTTAAAACCCAAAGGCAAAAAAATATATAGACAGGATTATAATCAGTTCAAAAAATAATTATACCACACCTTTTTTCTTTTCCCACTTCAGAATATTTGCAATCTCGTTTCCTCATTATCCTAATCCCCAGCCTTGTGAACAGAGACTTGGTGTGTCAATTTGGTGATTTCCAAACTTTCATGTGTGTCAGAACCATCTGACCAAACTCCAACCAAAACTACTGCCAAAGAGTCAATTCTAACTCCTAATGACATTACATAATGTTTTTGAGGCAGGTGGGTCTGAACCACAGATCTTGAGATTAGCAGGGCTCACCTGGGGGTCTCAGATAGATTGCCTTATTTCTCTTCTAGAGTTTTTGATTCAGTAGGTCTGTGCAGGTGATGATGCTAGGTGCCCTCACTTCGGTTCTGACACATAATGACCCTGTCTACAACTATGACATTCTTCCCAGTCCTCTGCCATCTCATAATTATTCTTAAGTCTGAGTCCATTGTTGTATCTTCTGGCACTAGCTCTAACGAGGTTCTGTTTCAACCCATGAGATTTCCAATATCTGACAATGCTTCAATATTTTCCATAAAGCTTTCAGGGGCAAATTCCTCCATATTGAGCAACCAATTCCTTCTTCATTGTCTCTTCTTCATCCCGAAGCGCTGCCGAAACCTATTCACCTTAGAAGTGCTGGTGTTTGAAATGCTAGTGGCATAGCTTCCAGCATCACAGCACCACACAAGCTGCTGCAGTAAATACACCAAGCCTAGGTGGCATAGTTGGTACAGATTGGACTGCTAGATGCAATACCAGCATCTGGAAACCATCAGCCACTCTCAAGAGAAAGACATGGCTTTTCACTTTTATAAAGAGTTACAACCTCAGAAAACCTCTGAGCTGATGCTCCTTAGTCCTAGAGGGTCCCTATGAGTCAGAATCAATGTAATGGCAGTGCATTTTGAAGTCGGAAGTTGGGCGTGATAGCCTACATTTCCCCAAAATTTCCCGGGTGAAGCTAATGCTGCTGAGTTGTAGACTTCCTGTGGAGGATTGCTGGCCTATGTTTCCCACTCTTTTTGGCCACAGTTCATTCCCATGGCTTCCAGAAGTTGGCTAGTTTTTCCTGGCAGTTTTCCCAACCTGGCCTTCATCCAGAATCTCCTCTCCTAGAAAAGACTCCACCCTAAACAGAATGTAGCGTGCCATCTCTGTAGGTCTTTGTTGTTTTTGTTTTTCCATTCTGCCTCATTCTCTCTCTCCTACATCTGTCCATCTCCAGTTCTCATCTTGCTTACTCCTGGTCCTGTGTCTCAATCGGTGACTTTCTTTCCAGGCCCACTGTCCCCACCAGTTGGAGTCACCTCTCTTCCACTTAGTTGTTCTAGGCTTGTACTAGTTTGATTCTCAGGGTATGTGTACAAAGACTGAATGAGTATCACCACCGAAAGAATTTGATTAGTAATGTCCTGACTGGAACAATGAAGTATGGTCTATTGCCTGCAAACAGAAACGCTTGCAGCAGATTTTCTCACTAGGGTCATGTGGGTCTATTCTAATGAGAACCCTTGGTTGTTTTGATGGAGTTGGTTTTATTCCAGTCATCTCTGCTTCACAATAAGAGACATGTGTGCTGCAGTCCAGGGGGTGAATTGCTGCCTCGCATTGTCTGACAAGATTGTCCCATGGGGAACATCTCACTAAAGTCCCAGTTCTCAGAGTGTTATTGAGGAATTTCAGACTTTAAATCTTTCATGGAAGATATATCAGCACACCTCCCTAGGGAGCCTTTGCTCAGGTTCAGCTCTTTAACACTGTACTCACTATGATTTTTGTGCTCAAGTTTCTAAAAAGGTAACCTCACCTAGATGCTCAGTCTAGGTGCCTTAAATGGCTTTCTCCAAAGGGGAGCTGACACGTAAAACATTAGTTGACAGTTGGTATCGGGATACCTACGGTGATAGAAACTCAGAGTTTTGCTGAGCAAATGAGGAACAACACTAAAAACTAACTAGACCCTAAAAGTCAATGGAGGAGCCCTGTTGGTGCAGTGTGGGTGACAAGTTGGGTGCTCACAAGTTCATCAGTTTGAAACCACTAGATGAGCTCCAGAAGAAAGATGAGTCAGTTCCCATAGAGTTATAGTCTCAGAAACTCAGAGGGGACATTCCCTAGGAGTTGGAATGAACTCGGTGACAGTGAGGTTTTTGAATAAAAGTCAATGAGGCCTAAAGGAAGACAACACACAGTTTAGGCGAGGAGAGATGAGCAAGGTAGCAGACTCCAGTTCCATCCATCCTCTTATCAATGACCACAAGTCTTAACGGATTGTGGCCATCAGTTGAGTCTGCCCTTGGAGGTCAGGGAATGTCTCCAGATGTCGGGGAAAGTCATCAACTCAAACCTTCAGCTTTGCTGGGAGGTGATATTTGGGTAGAAGGAGCAACTCTCTCATCTTCTGGGAATTCATACAATGATATAATCAATTTCTCTACTGGGTAATTTGAGGCAATATGCTTCCTTTCTCTGAGCCTCAATGCCCTTTTGAAATAGGTTGGACACTTCTGCTCTGTCTGCCTCTCAAGAACATGGTGAAGCCCACATTTTGCTGCTGCTAATTGAACAGTTCGAATCCATCATCCGCTCTGTGAAAGGAAGATGAGGTTTTCTCTTCCTGTCAAGAGTTAGTCTCAGAAACCCCCAGGGGCAGTTCTGCCCTGGTAGAACTATGCAATTGCTACGAGTCATAACTGACTCAATGGTAGTGACGATTTTGAGGTTTGGGTTGGTTTATTTTATTTTGGGGTAATTAGACCAGTGAGCCCAGCCATAATATCAATCCTAATTACATGAGGATTTGTGCTATGTTCAGCTTTCATATAATTCACCCAACTGCCCTTCACCATTTTATAGATTAATAAAGTTGGGGGCAGAGCGGTTAACTATCTTGCCTAAAGTTATCTGACTGATAGAAGTAGCAACAGGATAGGAATCTAGCTCTTTCTGACTCACTTGATTTTAATCACTGTTACCCTAGTCTGTAACAAATGCTAAAATAAATTGGTAAGGTCATGATACATAACTATGGATGGAAAGGAGTCTAGTAACAGTGAATTATGTGTTTGGCTACTAGCCATAGGTCAGCAGTTCAAATACACAGGATGCTGATCTTAGAAAAAATAATGAGGTGGTGTACTTCCATAAGGGAATGGTATCAAAGCTTAAATTGTGAACACACAGTGTGTCAAAATTTATGAATGACAGTGGGAGCCCAAAATCCATTCACAGGATTCACTAAGGAATTAAGCCTCCAGAGAATCCCCTGTGTGTTCGCCTGGGTACACCAGGGAAACAAAACCACAAGGCTGATACGTTTAACGAGAATTTTATATAAAGGGTAAGTGTGCATTAAGAAAGCATTCAAAACCAGTAGTGCTGTCCAAGTCACAAGTACAACATTAGTCCATATGTTCAACACCAATTTAAAAAGTCCTCGTCAATCTCACAAAATAAACGCAATGCTGCCAACTACAGGAGAAAAACCGAATTAGGGTATGTGTAAATATCTCAGCCACCGCAAGGGTCTCTACAGGGCTGCTCCATAAGCCACAGCTGCATCAGGGTAGGTTCATGTGGCTTCTCCTCAAGGATGTCTTGCAGGAAATGGGCCTCACCAGCTGAAGTAGCCAACTGACTAAGGCAGTTGCATCTTAGTCCCACCATCAGAAAACAAGACCCCAAGAACTAGAAAGGCAAGGTTCACTAAATGATTTCTCTCTCCACTCTTCAGTTAATCTCAGGTTGGCACAATAAACTTTTAACTATCTCAATCCACCCCTTGCCAATTTGGCACTTGTAGACAGTTCTTTAGCCTAACAATTGCAGTGAATTAACATCTTCACCTCAATCCTATGATCCTATGAATATATTCCCCCACCTAAGAAAGTTTGTAAGCCAAACACATCATGCCATTATCCCCCCAACTTGGGGTATCCAATTTCTATACTAACCACTTACATCAAACCAGACAATCATATTTATTAACTTGAAGAATTTTCATTCCAGTTGGAACCTTTTGTAGTCCACATCCATAAGCAAAGTCAAATCAGAACAGCCCCACCCATAAAATCTGCAACAATATGCACCAGTCCACAGCCTCAACAATCTCTTGTCTGGTTGGATTCTGGTAAACTCGATGTGGGTTTCCTCACTTAGCTGCCCCGGGGTGCCCTTTGGTCTCCTTTCCTTTAGACCATGCACTCTCACAAACATTCAACAAGCCTAGCTCCCTTGTGCTAGGCAATGAGCTTTAGACCAGTTGACCCACTCTTGTCTTCTCTTTTTCCTGTAAACCAAGTCCACAGGTGTCAGTGACCAAACTCAACCCATCCCTTATTGCTGCATTTGTCCCACTTCCATTCAACAAGTAGATCCAGGTGGTTCCTAGGAAAGAGGTTCCTTTAACGGTCAGTCCCAGAGAGGAGTTTTCTTCATGGTTTCAGATTATTTCAAGTTTCCAATAGAGACCTAAGTACTCCAAAGCACTGGGTGGGGCATATCTTTTCAAAGTTTTCTTTGCATGCATGATTTAAATCCATCTAGAGATCAAATTTTAATCACTGAAAGCAAGTGGTCTTACAAGCTTTCTATTTTCATACTCTTTGCATAAAACAGTGTGGCTTTATCTGACCTCCGGCTAGCCAAGGAAGAAAAACTATCATGAGGGAGAGAGAGGTCAAACAAATGTCCATGCTCCATCTTATAGTTTGTTTCTCCAGTACCCAACTCCCAAGGTACCATAACGTGTTTATTGGCCAGGTTGGCACAATAAACCTTAACTATCTCACCCTCTGACCACAGACCAGGGATATGAATAGCTTCACTATCATGCAGACAGCAGTTTTGTTGTTTTTTCTCCATATTTTGTTTTCTATATTTTTCTATATATAAGATCCAGTATGAGTAGAGCTATAGAAATGGTGATTGTATTGATAGTATTGAGGGGTGGGGTAATGGGGTATGGCAGGAAGAGTGAGGGGAAGTGGGACCTAATGATAATGAGTAAGTACCGGAAAGTAAATGTTCTAAAATTGATTGTGGAGCTGAGTGTACAACTCTTATTAATATGGTTGAACTATTGAATTGTATAAATTGTGAAATCTATGCAAGTAAAACTATTTAAATAAATAAATAAGATGTTCTGCCTCAGAACCCTCTGAAGCAGACTTCTGCTGTCCTTTGGAGTTAGAATGGACACTCTGACAGTGGGTGACAGGTTATATACACAGGACAGGAATTAATTTCTATGCCACAGCTCTTCAGAAAACATTAAGATGATCACAAGTGAATCCAACTCCTTGTGGTCTTCACTGTTTCCACCTTGGTTTCTCACCTTCAGCCAGAATTTCAAACCAGTTCATCCCACTTTAACCCCCCACCCCCGCCCCCCCTTACAGAGAGCTTGACTTTAAACCTCAGGACCCCAGATATACTGAATCAGAATCCACATTTTAAAAAGAACCCCAGGAAACACGGGGATTCCAAATCCTGCCCTCCTTGGGTCCTCTTAGCTTTTATTTCCCTTCCCTGGTGTAATGAAAATGAGAAGCAGCTGTGAGCCTTGCCGCTAGTAAATGGCATTGTGAGTGTTGCTACCTCTGCTAACAATTAATTCATTACAGGGCGAAGGACAATTTCCGCTGTGCTGTTGCAATCTATTTTGCTTCCAGGTGCTGCTTGTAATGGAAAACAATTTGCTTGTCTGTGGGCCCTGGGTGGGGTTTGCATTCAGGCGGCATTGCTCCCTCTTTGTGCCGCTGAGGGACCCCTCTCTGGTGAGGTGCCCTCTGTCTGGGCCAGGGAGGTCTGTGCAGGGAGGATCAGGACTGCGGGGCATGTCTGGGCTTGGCAGCTTGGTCTAACTTCTCATACATTAAAAAATAGGTAGCAAATATTTATTAACTAACTAAGACCTGCCAGGTCTTGTGCCAAGTCCAAGAATGCAATGGTGATGATATGTAAATTATGGAAATCATTTTAGATCATAAAAATGACTAAGAAGAAAATAAAACTGATCTTATTCTAGAAAATTGCTATGGTGGGAATGGATGGGATCTTTTAGGTAGGATTCTCAGAGAGGGCCTTGTACACACTGCCAAGTCAATTCAGGCGAATTGGCCCTATGATACAGGATAGACCTACTCCTGTGTGTTTCCAGGCTGTCAATCTTTAGGGGAGCAGAAAGCCTCACTTTTTCCCTTGGAGTGACTGGTTGAACAGTAGACTTTTCCCTTTAGAAGCCCAATCAGTAACCCATTATGCCACAAGGTCTCTTTGCAGGCCTGGTAGTTGTTAGGTACCATTGAGTTTG